>JANDJT010000081.1:24349523-24359699 GCA_024331685.1 Stegophilus panzeri | reverse complement strand
GAGAGAGAGAGAGAGAGAGAGAGAGAGAGAGAGAGAGAGAGAGAGAGAGAGAGAGAGAGTGAGAGAGAGAGAGAGAGTGAGAGAGAGAGAGCAAGAGAGAGAATGGATTTGTATTAAGGATAAACTCCATGCTGGTCCTAAATCATTAACAAATGTGTACACAGAGGACAACTGGAAATCAAGTGGATTTATGATTTGAAATGGATCAGTATTTCCTAGTTCTTCTCGGTTCTTGACATCACTTACAGACTGTTTTTTTGGCACATTGATGCTAGTACCTAGGCTCATTAATTGACTAGTTTAAAATCTTTTAAAGAGAAGTTAAGGAGGCGTAATAATATTACCAGCTGTGCAGTCGCATGCGGTTGTCTAATGCCCACATGGCCGACATTTTCACAATATTTATAAAGTGTCAGATTTGAGACTTTGTGCTAGGCCCGTTTGATCTTTTTTAGTTCAAAATGTTTGTTCCTTTTTTCTCAGTCGAGAGCATGTGAGATTCATAGACTCGGATCATCACATCTCATACTAGCCGATATGAAATTGCGGAGTACGCTAGTATATAATACACATATAATATAATATAATATAATATAATATAATATAATATAGTATCACTGGATATTGTGGCAGTGTGATATTGTGTAGAGACGACTGAATCGTTATATCGCACAAACCTAACACTACCTTTATTGTTAGTGCTGAGTTTAGCAACAAACCACGAGTAAACAGTTTATAATACAGACTACTAGCATGACAGTATGCCCTAGTCTAGACACTAGTCTGATGTAAATTCGAGCAGCAGACAGTCTTTATGTAAGGAGGACCATTAAGGACTTCATTACTTCAAGTACCGAAGCAGACACTTCTAGGATTGCTCAAGCACAAGGATTTTCTCAAATGTCAGCTAATGGCTACGGCTCACAGCGACACGCGGCGCGTTCCTATCTGATCAATACTGTTATTATTATGTGTGAAGTCTGAACAGTGGTGTTGAGGTAACGTGTACTATTTTAGTTTGATCAGGGATTCATTTACAGCCTCAAAAAATGACTCAAGAATGGATTCTGACTCCAAGTGCTCACGAACAGCTGCGGATCAAATCCCCAATGCCACGGTTTCCCGTTCCCACTCCCTGTGAAAACACACAACTGTGTGCTTGTGCTATCTCTGCAGCGCGAGACGCAAACACACGAACTGGACCTGAGCTTTTTTATTTATTTATTTTATTGGTGTCCTTGAGCATTGTAAAATCCTCATGCATATCAAATGAAATAATTAATACAGTTACAATAACATGCTAAACGCTAACCCTGTATCTATCTTCTAAACCCATTTCCTGTTTTGCAGCTGGCTCGGGAGGACACTACAGGGGAAGAAATATGTCTAAAGGTTACTTGACCCAAGCTGCAATACAAAATCTTTCATTACAAATGATATTATCAGCAATAACGAGAGCAAAGTAGATCTTTACATGCATTTCTGAATTTTTTACTGTTTGGTATGTCCCGTTTTTTTTTTTTGTTTGTTTTTTTTTTTGCTTTAACAGAAGAGATAAGACTGATAAATCAAAATTATTTTTTTCAATCTACAAGTTTTTGAAGATTTAAATCCCTGAAGATTTGAACAGGGGAGGAAAAAGTGTACAACTGAACACACAAAGTGTTTTGAGTAAGAGACCACTTCGATGGTGGTTGTTGGTAAAAGGCACATAAGGCGACGAAACACAGAACATTGGTCCGTAAACATTCGAATGTGTCAGAGATACATTATGATAGTAAACTGTTTAAAATCAGCGAGGGGTCATCTTGTAATCATGCATGCTTGCACATGAGAAAGCAGTTCAGTGACCGCAGCATTCGTTTACTATATACATCAGTGCAGCCTAACCGCGCAACTGATCACGTGCATTACCCAGCTAAATAAACACTGCTCAGAAGAATTTGAAGAGTTGTGCAATGTTGTGCTTCTAAAACATGAAGTGAAACTCTCTGAAGAAAAGACTTATTAGTCATAATATTTCTCAAGAATCTTCTTGCTGTTAAAAGTTAAAAATATTTCCCTGAAGTCTGACCCCTTTCTCCTCGTGTCTCTCCTCCTCCTTCCATCTCCGCACAACCCCTGTGATATAACGATATAGTCATGTTATGCTGTGCACACTACAAGCCTAAACCAATGGCATTCCACTACACATCATGGGATTATGGATTCACTGACCCCGACGCAGCACCTCTCCCACTCGCAGTGCCACGGCTCTATCAGAGGGAGTTTTTAGTCATAGGGGAAAGACTGTCACGCTATCAAAGCTGGGTCTGTTCTGCATTTTAATCTAATACACACATGACATACAACCAAAGACATGTTGCTTAGAGGCAGATTAAAAATTTGGATCTTCTGGTTTTCACCTTCAAGGTTTTACCATCCAAGACAGGGGGTCGAACTCCAATTCTGCAGGGGCCATATCAGCATTTGTGTGAGCCTTTAAAGTGCAACTATTATGGTTTTTCAAATATTCCCGTTCATGTACTGTAGCGTGTTATAGAGCTGTTTCTGAATGTAAAAAGTCTGCAAAGTTTCAAAAATCAAAGCGCAGGACAAACGGAGTTATCGACTCCCAAAAGAAGGAACCGATTCTGAACGGCTGAAACGAGTCGTTAGTGATTCCAGATTCACTTCCTGTACTAATCTACGTAGGTTCGTAACAATAAGCCCCGCCTCTGGTCTTCATCGGCTGCTCGCTGACAGACGGAGCTGAAACTCGTCACGGTAGTGGGTGTTTCCTTTTTGAAACACGCTAACAGCGGTAGACCAATCACAACAGACTGGGACATCTGACCAATCAGAGCAGAGTATGCTCTCTGAAAGGCGGAGTTTAGAATGAATCCTTTAGAACGGATCATTTAACGAGTCGTTTGTGACACTGGGGGAAAAATGCTGCAGTTTAAATTATGAGCACATTAAAGTGTTTTTTGACCTCGCATGCGTGTAAATCTACTGTATGAGAGCTTTAAAACAAAATTAGGCACGTTTCAGAACCATAATAGGTGCGCTTTAAAGGGCCACGAACTGAAACTATCAATTGAGAAGAGAATGGATGCTGAGTTCTTGTTATCATTTGCCAAGTTTCCATCCACTCTTTGCGCGTACCATGGAGATCCAAACAAACTGCCGTCACATGCTGTAGTATAAAATATATTGCTTACTGAAATATTTCATATTTGTTTCAACGCAAATGCATATTTATTTTCACAATGTCTAGTCTTGACTACATGATAAATAAATAGTATAAGTTCACTTTCTATCTTAAAGACACTTAGGCGTTGAGTATGTTTCCATAGAAACAACTAATTGCCATGACTGAGGAGATGAACAGCTCTGAGTGGAATCTCCGAGCTGTCTTCTCATAAATACCTTCATTCTACCATGACGTGAATGCACTATAAAAGATCCATTAGTTTTAAATTCTCTAACCTTTGTGTTAATGTTTCTGGCAGGTTGCGTTACATGTGACACAACAACACCACACTGACATTGCTATATATTCAAGATTCAAGATTTTTATTTGTCAGATACACCGGCTGATTGCCTCCGTGCCACGCCGTAATTCGTGCAAACGAGCTCCGACCGAGTATCGAGCGCAAAAATGAACAAACCGTTCAGAAGGTCGACATTTCTGTATTATAAACTCTTTGAGATGCTGGATTTTTGATTTCCGTGAGCTGTAATCATTGAGATTAAAACAAAAAAGGCTTGAAATATTTCACTTTACGTGGAATGAATCTAGAATACATGAAAGTTCCACTTTTTGAATTAAATTACGGAAAAAACTGAACTGTTCCACGATATTCTCATTTTTTAAGATGCACGTGTATATGTACAGGAATGTGTAAAAAATGAAAACGTGGGTGGAGAGCTGATCAAAAGGTCATGAGTTCAAATCCCAGCATCCCAGCATTGCAGAGCTACCACTGCTGGGTCCTCGAGCATCTGATTAATGCCATAAACGTAAAATGTAAAACGTGTCATTTGATTTGCTTATAGGCAGAATACGTGAGACTGGTGTTAGAGTATTTAAATGCAGGATCGAATGTTATAGAATCTAAATATTTGCAAGCAGAAATTCGTGTGGATTTAATTGCTAGCATAGTGTTGTGGTATAATAGGAATAAAACACTCCCGCCCATGTGGTTATAGAAAATAATCCACTTCAGGGTGGTACTGGCACGCGGATTGGCATCAGGCCGTATCACACCACCCCGGCGTGGATTATTTTGATATAACAGCACTCGAGGGAGTGTGTTATTCCTTACATATCTCACAGCTGGAGAGCAAACACACGTCTCAGAAAAACCCCATGAGCTTCCTGAACGTAAAAAACCTGATTTATACAGCAAACGGTCCAAGAACACAAACTGAATGTGTCCCAGTCTCACACATGAACAGTAGTTATTATTATAAACACTGAAGATTTATATGAAGACAAACAGGAGAGGAGTGAAAAGCTAAATGTGATGGCAGTCCAGTACCGAGCTGACTCACGCAGACGAACTAGACCAAGAGAAAATGTTTGCCTTCACATTGCTACGGGGCAGCAATAAAAGATTTCTCAGAGAACCCAATTCAATTAGAACCTGACATGTTCTCAGTGCTAAAATGGATAAATGACACAGGGACCAGTGAACATTGTGCCATTTTCCTCTGTCTTTTATGCGATTAGCCTTCATTTAACACATTACAGCTGGAGAAAAGCTGATGAAGACACACTGTCTGTGGAAAAAGTATAAATGAGCTTAGAACAATATCGAACTCTTCTTCCTTCCGTGTTGTTCGGTTTCTGTGTCCACTGGTATGGAAATATATTCATACTCATTTTATTCACACAAATTAAACACAAATACACAACAGTGTATTTTTAGAAGGCCAGAGGAATGATGGACTTCATAGCAACACTGCATGCGATTTTTAGCTAAATATAGCGATATTCTGTCTGTACATAGCGGTACCGCACGTGGACCCGTTTAATGAAACGTCGCTGAACAGATCAACTGTGTGACCTAATTTAAATGCTATGGCGTCATTTTACTGCCGAACGTTCACTCGTTTAATCAGCGTGGACGACGGTGTTTGTTTGTACATCTGCATATCATTTTATCCCGCGCATGCTGAACACGTTTTTAAAATTACGCTCTTCTTGCACAAATTTACCCTTTTTTCTTTTTCTCCTTACGAAATCCTGCTCGCTGGATAACTTCAGCTGTTTTCATTCATCTTTCAGTCTCTTCGTGCTCAAGTTTTCAGTGCAGGGTAGATTAGATAATTTAGATGAGATTTATGTAGATTTATTAGGAATTATAATTACCAAAATGTACAATAGCGCCGATTTATACACAGAAAAAATGAAGACAGAAGATTAGAAAAAAAAAAGAAAATCACCAGGTCTTTTTCCAGTCTTCAACCACATTAAAAAAAACCTCATACAGTCTGTGAAAAATGACTGTTGGAGATAAATTAATGACACTTATCCTATAATCACTGTGAGGATGTAAACAATTGCATATACAAGTTGCATATAAAACCCGAGCGACGTGAAGTGTTAATCAGTGTTAATCGGGGCGGACTGAATAGAACCTGGTTTTAAATCAGTTTTGACAGCCACACTGCGTTACTGCGTTCAGCACGTATACACCCGGGAAGTGTTTACCAACAAAAACACACGCACACACACCCGCGCTGGAAAATGGCCCGAGTAGCCTGTGAACAGTTCTATATGCAACTGGTATGATTCATCACACACACACACACACACACACACACACACACACGGTTAATGTCTAACAGTTCACACAGAGATATAACACATCTTGTATAAACGAAGGCTTGACATCATGCTATGATGTATTTCATCAAATCAGAGCGTTTTGAGAGAAAGTCTTCACAGGTAAACACAAAGTGCTCTTACACAGTGCCGAGAGGATCTCCATAGCAACCAACGCCATGGAGACGGCCATTAAAAATCAATAATTCGTTCTGTTATAAAGTGCTGCATTTCTTCTTTCCAAACCACGATTTGACGTTGAGCATTTTCACACACACACACACACACACACACACACACACACACGGCTAATTAGATCCGATTTGTGACATAATTACACGCATATATAATTAATGATGCTTATTTTTGGCAATAATAGCAATTTTACCACATCACAACACGTCTCTTCACTTTTAAGCAAGCGTTCCTCTTAAAAGCATCTAGAATAAACCATTTTCACCTTTTCCCTCTTCCTTATTTAAAGAGTACTTTTCCATCACATACGCAATTCAGTTCATAATTCTGCTGCAAACAGAACAAATTTAGTCTGGGGAGAAAACCATTTCACTGCGGAGGAAAAAAACAGAGAGGAATGTAATTACTAGATGAAAAGCTCTTCCAGCTGGTGGGGGAAAGGTTGCACAAATACATTAGAGGAAAAGCTTAAAGAGAGCAATACAGCAGGAGATTTTCTCTTAATACTGTGTGTAGAAAAGCGGAATATGAAGATAAACAAGTGTCACGCAAAACGATAAGACAGAAGTGTGTACGTTATGCGAGTGTGAACGAGGGAACGTGAGGTGTCGCAGCGACGCTTGCGTTGTGTGGAAAGTTTCCGTGTGAAATGTAGAATCACAGAGCGCTCAGAGCTCCAGAAGTCCAATCCAGAACAGTTTTACACAACTAGTATAGCATGTAACATAATGTGTTGTTTATTTATAGGTCTAACTAGCTTGTTGTCACTACACTCCTTCAGTGAAATTTAGCTAGCTTAGCAAGTAGCTTTTTGGCATGACATGGAAGACACTAATAATGCTGTCAACCTGATTTTGGAAAAAAATCGTTCGATGCTCTTACTTATGAGGAGAGACTTAAACAGGAGGCCAAACCAACACCCAAGAATGGAGAAAAAACAGGTTCTTTCAGCTCTCTTGGTACTGCTGATAGACAGATGTGCTTTCTTTAAAAAAAAAACAAAAAAGAACGGTTCCTATGAAACTGCCATGGGTTCCTGAGAGTCTAGGACATGACAGTTTTACAGGAGCATGCTGACCAGAGGCCAAAACCGTCATCACATGGTAGGAGCCACGGATGACATCTGCAGATAGATTAAAGTGGGCCCATAAGGAGCCAAGAGTAGGTCGAAATTCATGTGGGGGAGGAGAGACGTCAAAGCGAGTTCACACATGTGACAACTCAAACAGGGAAGATAAGAGACGACAGCAGGAACTCAAGAAGAGACAAGTCAGCAGTAAGGATCGCAAAAACGACAGATCAGTCATCTTACATTCCTTTTTTTTTTTCTACAGCATTATCTTTATTTTCTTATTTTTCATTGCCTTTAATATACTTTTTTGTTTGCAATTGTTTGATATCCATGAGAGCAGAGTATTATTGTGAATTTTGACTATAAACAAAAGATCCAAAGGTTAAACAATAAAGACACATTTTCACAGCCTTCTTTACCAAGGGTGCCAATATTAGTGGAGGGCGCTGTAGTTTTTTGTAAAATTATTATAAAATGTGTTAAACCCGGATCAGGGCCTGTGTTCCTTCTCTTACACAAAAGTCCCAGTGAGTTACAAGTTGACAAAATAATTACTGCCATTTGCAGTCCAGACTTCTAGAAGATTATGATCGGGCTTATTGAGCGTTTAGACAGAAATGACCTCGTGTTCTCCAGTGTTCCTTAGGAACAGGGAAGATGAAACACATCACATCATTCAAACTTCATTTATTTCCCAATATACAGCACGTCTGCTTGTCAGAGCTCATCAGAGTAACTGATGGAAATGAGTAAGCCACAAGAAAAGCAGACGAGTTTTACAAATAATCAACACAACTCCACGTTATTCTGAATGTCAGCTTGCACGTTTACGCAGTTTCATGAAACAACAGAAGGATGACACTTTCATGCATTAATAATAAAATGAACATTAAAAAAAAAAAACACAGCACAAGTGTGTATGCCGACACCCTGAGTGGGCGGAGCTAAGCGGACAACATCAGCACATCTGCTTTTTCAATTTCAATCGCAAATGTCACATCACTAAAAATAAATCTAAGTGTTTTGATAACGGAAGTCTCAGATCTTAAACCAAACACTTTTATCAGTGCGATTCCTGTCAGTACGTCTGAGTAAAAAGTACTCAGGATTGTTGGTGTGTCTATGCTGCTGTGTGAGGTTGTGTAAGCTCTGTGTGTGTGTGTGTGTGTGTGTGTGTGTGTGTGTGTATCCACGTTTTTATTTTAAGATCTGTCTCATTAAATCCATCTTAACACTCCTAATATTCTCTCTCAAACAAGACTAACAGCCTCATGATGCAAAACTCAAGCATTCTGCATTCACTGTATCTGAAATGAAGCACATTCCAAACCTTAAAAACACAATTTTGAAAACTTTCTAGCATTTTCAATGACGAGCATCTCAACAAACTCTGATCATGAGCTGATTTATTAACAAACCGTGCGATAGTTTAGGATCAGGTTTGGTTATTGTGCTATTTTTTCCAATAAGTCAGTCTAAAAGCTCATTCATCCAAGGAGAAACTCAGCTGGAGTCACACACACACACACACACACACACACACACACACACACACACACAGCACCACAGTCAGAACCACAATCCATGATAAATTATGCATGAGCAGATCTGGGTAAACAAAGGTGAAATAAGACAGCGGGTCAGAGTAAATAAAATATGATGAAGCCGGGCTTAACACAGAGGTTACAAAACCTTGTCCTCTGTTTATTCTGGGTTTTTCTCAAAGCTGAAATTAAGCCGTGTTCAAACACAACTCATGTGTACAGTTCATCCCGATGTGGTCAGATGGTTAAAGTACATCCTAAATGATCATTTTATGAGTAAGGCATTAAACTAGAGACACACTCGCACCACAAACACGCTCCAAGTTGTGACTAAGCTTCTGCTGTACCCGATCCTCTCTACATAAAGTGTGCTGCACTTCCATTTCAAATGTTCAGAGAGTTTATAGCCTAGAATTAAGCCTTAGCGTGAAGATAGAAAGGTAAAAGCTACCAAAAAAAACCAAAAAACCCTTTTAAATTCAACAGTACATGAATCTGGCGTTGTGTTGCTTCATGGAGTTTCTCTGAGTTCTTATTATGTTTAAGAAGACCGCTGTGTTCTTGTATGAAATGACCTGAACAGTACAGTTCCACACGGTAAGCAGGCTGGGAGATATGATGGTATGATATTTATACTGTGTGATAAATGATGTCACAATACACAAGGCACCATGGGTCAAATTACATTCTTAAAAGTTTAATTTTAAACCCAACATTACTGTTTTGCTGACAGTTTATTAGGAAATCTTTATCTCATGATGCATGTGGTGTATCGTAGAAATTCCTTGAAATATCAGGATCTTGATCATGTGATTTCTGTTACTCCTAGCCCAAAATATTTCTAATAGATGTTTGTTCAGCAGAGCTAAAACACTCAGACATCCAGACATCCATGTTGTACATGTTATGAAAGCCAAATGACAAAGAAGTCCAGAAACTAAGAGAAGGAATGAAAAAAGAAAAGAAAAAAGGCACATTTTTAAAAAGCTGACATTTGGGAACACGTTGGGTTTTATGAGGCCATGAGACCTGTTGCTCTGGCAACACGAACGATATCGTAATCAGACATTTCCACCTGGAGCTACAGCAGCGTTAGTGGAAAAAAACTGTTGTGGCTAAGCAGAGAATGCCTGAACAGACACCCAAGTCTGATCCGTCTTTCCATCATAATGATGGGTGTCTAAAAAAGATAACTAAATCGATCACAACATTTATCACCAGGGATCTGCGCTCTGACTCAGTAGCAGACAAACAAGGCTTTTGTTTTTGTCCTGTACGCCTCAGAGCCGAGGTACAATATCCCATGCCGGTGTTTCTTCACAGACACGACTGTACACCGCTGTACAGCGACACAAACGCTCCAGTAATGGAGTCGATGAGAAACTCATGTCCAGTGACAGCAGCCTGTGAGCCACGGACATCCAGTGTCACTTACTGAGGAGAAAACAATCCATGTGTAGAAAAGAGATGCCTCGAAAATCTTTTCAGATCAGTCTAATCCAGAGCTTCACAACCTTTTGTAACTAAAGCCCCCCCAAGCCTCCCCTATC
>JANDJT010000081.1:24338272-24349423 GCA_024331685.1 Stegophilus panzeri | reverse complement strand
ATACATATATATAAAAGCAAAATTATCCACTGATTAATGAACATTTTTGTACACTTTTTTGATTATTTTTATTTATTTATTTTTGCATCAAAGTTACTTCACCACAGTATGATGTTATGAAATTTCTCTGACTGTTCTCAGTTTTTTTTAGATGGTAAAGATGAAAACTTTTTCCACATGTCTCCCAACCATTTAATGCTCAGTTCTTCCATGTTAAGTCTTGCTGAACCACTGTCTCCATGGCATTTAATTCCCAATACCACATCAATCAGCTCATGAATTAGTTTAACTGTGTTTAAGTACAAAACAATTACTGTATAATAATGTATAACGATATTTTTGAATACATTTATTTTTAACATGAATATTTGTTTATTTTAGGCAGACCCCCTTGACATGTAGGGAGAGCAAAAACAGTGATCATGTACAGGAGCCAGACGTACCTATGAGCACATTGAACTTGTGGTGGTCCAACTGGTCCTTTAAGGTTTGAATGCCCTGTGAGAGTGGATCGTTCCAGTGTGTCTTTTCCAAACATTAGCATGGCCAGGTCTCGGGTGAAAAGAGCAGCTTGTGATTTATTAAGTCACTTAAATCAAAATTACATTAGGAAGGCATGTCTTTACAGATGATACGGACAAGAGGAATGATTACAGTGACAAACAACTTCCACAATGTAAACATGGGCATGTTGGCCTTCTATTAAGATAGACTATAAAACAGCTGCCATCTCCTTCCGAGACAACATGGCGGCTGACCTTATCACCTTGCATGAGGTCGTATTCCAAGATATCTCCAGACGGAGGTATAGAATCCAAAGTTAGCATAACACTCAGAGCAACAATTGTCACTTTAATGGGAAATATGTCGGGTTGAAATAAACCTTTGAGATTCATCGACATGAGATTAAAACATTACTTACTGCTCTCTTCTTTGCTCGTCTCTGCTCGGTGTGTTCAAACAAGTCAACATCAGTGTTATCTGAATCGTCTGACACTGAAGCGGAGGTTAGAGGAGCTGGGGTTTTATTCTGCGTAAGGTCTGGAGATCTCGTTTAAGTTTGTGTTAAACTTAAGTTTTTTTAAGTTTAACACATTTTCAACAATGCTTTATTGCAGAGGTTCTCAGCCTTTTGCATCTAAAGTCCCCCCAAGCCTTCCCTATCATGTGGCGCGCCCTACACCATAATCCATAATCTGTTTTTGATTGATAGACAAATAGATAGATAGATTTTTTTTTTTTTTTTGCTTTTTTGTACTTTTTTAATTACTTTTCATAATTTGAAATTTTTTAAAATAACATAACTTTTGTAAAACTATATAATGGACAGGTATGGAACATGAATGATCAAAAATGTTTCTGAACACTATAACTACTCTGAACAAGAGAACTAGGCTGTAATAGCATGGACTATTTTACATGTAAAACATATTGCATTATATTCGTCTTGCGTTCTAAAAACATTAGCATGCGAATGATGTCCACTGGGAGGAAGGGCGCGTCTCGTTATCCATGACAGTGTTAAATCTCCGGCTCTCGGCCCCTCACTGAACAGAGCAGACGCAGAGAGAGGTGTGAGTGCAGCGGGAAAGCAAGACCTCGCGCGTGCAGGACAGTACTGCTGATATTTGGAAAGACGCTAAGGTTTGTCCAAAAAGTCGCTAGATTTGTCATTAGGAGCTTTTTTAGGGGGCCTGAAAAGTTGGGAACACTGGTCTGCACTGACAGCTAGATAAAAGGCAGATAAGCTCCGCCTCTCCCAAGCAAAAAGGAAATACAGAGAAAGAGGGAATGTGGGGTTTTTTCATTTATGCGCATTCTATTTGAAAAGCAATAAAATACACAGAGTACCCAAATGATGCAATGTCTGTGATTAAAAAAAAAAAATAAAAAAATTGTGCCCCCTTTCCAATCTCTCCGCGCCCCCCTGGTTGAGAACCACTGATCTAATTAATTCGAATGGTGAGGCCCCACTCCAAGATTCCCACTCCACCAATTTATATCTAAAGATATATCCAAGTCACTATAAAATTATTAGTCTCATACCGAAAAAAGTATGAAAATGAAATGTTCAAAACAAGAAATCAAATCATTACTTACTATTATTTATACAGCAATTAATCCTCAGTTAAATGATCGTGATTGTAACTGACCTTCCTTTGATAACGACTGCACCATTTCACCGATCAGCAGTTTATATGAATTTCAGTCCAATAACTTCATAACTTGGAGATGATGTTTCGTGGCTGATATCGTACAGGAACAACGTGCTTAAGTCTGAGGTCAGCTGAATCGTGTGTAACTGAGACAGACTCTTCTGTTTTCGCCGTTTTATCCCACGCGATGGTCTGAATACCCACGTGCACAATTTCAGTAGGAAATCCTCATCCCATAATTACAATCAAACCATTTGAATTAAAATAAACCTGTATAATTCATATTAAATAATTAAGTACAAGCTTAAAACAAAGATAACTAAAATCTTACCTTATACATGTGCAGGTGATATTCTTTTAAAGCCAGAAATAACAAAAACATCTCCTAGTTTCAGGATATAAACATCAGATCAGATCAGAATAAAGATCAGATTTCCGTGTAAGACCTCACTCACTCCGAAGCGCTGCACCACTTTAGGTTTGAACAAGAACATCTTTTTTTTTTAATCCATATAACACCATTATTGCTCATATATCACTCTATACCACATTATGGTAATCCTATTAAATAATATAAGATTTTATAAAACATTAAATTATTCAAATGAGAGAGAAATGTTAAACACTGTTAGACATTCAAGTAGTACGCTGTATAAATATTAGAGCTCCTGCTATTAAATGTTTAATATACAGTTACTGATGTGCTTAATATCACTGAAACAGAAATAAATCCACTAGCTTGCACAGAAATGAGTGTAATTAAGCTAACAAATTTATATGACATATACATTTTTTATATTTGAAAGTTTTTCATTTTTGGTGAAGTTTTACGACACAACTACGTCGTCATGTCACCTGAAATTGAGTTCTCAGTGCCCCAGTGTGTAGTGAGCCAGGGTCCTTACAAGTGCCCCAACTCATGTACAGGATATATGGAGCTGGTCGAGGGAGCTGATCGAGACACACCCTAAGTACTTCCACATTTCATCTCAGAACCTGCTTGCCTCTGCCAGGAGGTTCAGACATGGCTTTCAACAAGATGGTGAATGAAACGTACTTCAAAATCAACACAGAAATGCTTAAAGAAACACAAAGTTAATATTTTAATATGAATGATCATCTCAGTCTCTGGATTCGAACCTTACTGAAAACCTGAAGATCCCTCTACAGGCGTCTCCAACCTCGTCAAAAAAGACGTGTCTACAACAAACACTGTATGTGTGACTTGTTGTGTTGCTCTGTTTATATATTCATTTTTGCTCAGTTTAATATCGGGAAGAGTCCCAGTATTTATGGAGGAGTCTGAAGGGTCTTCAGCCTTGTTTCACACAGAGACAAAAAAAAAAAAAAAAGAAAAAAGGAAAAGAAATCTAACTAAAAATAAACATCTGCTCTGCACTACATAGTTCAGTCCTTACTCATGCAGGCTGCGAGGAATTTCCTTTACACGCACACACAGTATTTATTCATTCAGAACTTTTTCTTCACAAAAAGTCAAAAATCAGAAGCGGTCCACAAAGTTTTGACTCCACCGAATAAAAACAAATGAAGGAAAATATTGAAAAATGAGATCAGGGATTTGTAAGAGGTATGTGTATAGTCAGAGGCAAGGCTAGTGTTTCCCACACAGAAAAAAAGAAGTACCTCCTTTCTGATTTGGCTGTGACACACACACACACACACACACACACACACACAGAGAGAGAGAGAGAGAGAGAGAGAGTGAGAGAGAACCTAAAAGAGAGAAGAGCAGAACCTAGCAGTTAATTGTTCAGTACAAAACCTACAGCAAAGGAAAATAGTCGATGCTGCCTCTGTGATTCGATTATAAACCAATGAAATTCGCTTTCAACAAATTTTGATAAAATCTGCTCATGCGAGTGGAGACACAGCAGAGGAAATGGCAGCATCACTCAGGTGAGCTCAGGTGGTTGTGAGCAGAACCTAATTTCATTTCTGGCCTGATGAGAATAGATGGCAACTAAACAAGGGACTATTAAGGTTAAAAATAATTTTTTTAAACTTGCACAGCTAGCTCGAGTGACGCTGAAGAGACGAGCCGTGAGGAAACGCCCACTAACGAGACCGACATGGCTGGATTGGAAGACGTGTAAAGGACGTGTAGCCTCAGATTCCTGTTCTTGGCTGACAAGAGTGGAACCCAAAGTGTTCTTCCAGATGTTGTACTGTAACTCATCTGCATCAAGCTTTAACACGCTATGTGTTCTGAGCTGCTTTTCTGCTCACCACAGCTGTAAAGAGTGGTTATTCGCGTTAGCATAGCCTTCCTGTCAGCTCCAGATGTTCTCCTCTGACCTCTCTCATCAACACTGCGTTTCTGCCCGCAGACCTGACGCTCACTGGATGTTTTTTTGTATTTCACACCATTCTGATGTCCGTTGTAAACATTACCTGAAGTTCTCGACCTGTATCTGTATGATTTTATGCATTGTGCTGCTGCCACATGATTGGCTGATTGGATAATTGCATGAATAAACACTTATTACTCATAGTGTTACTCATAGTGTTACTCATCCGAAAGCCTCAGATATTACAAATAATAACGTAACAGAAACATACGAGCCTCTGCTTTTACAGCAGCGTTTGAGCCATTAGCGGTGTCCATTAGGAACAATCCAGCTTTTCAAGAGGTCAAAACAGGTAACTCCCTCCACAAAATAATGCTGTATTTAGATGCTATTTTTGTTTTTTTTTTGTTTTTGTTTTTTTTCTCAGCACAGCAGATCTCTTCTGTTGGGATTTAACATCAATCAGTTTTCCAAATTCTCAGGATTCTGAGTCACGGGTCCAAATAAGAAGCACATTCTGTTCACAGGATAGTGCCTTAAAATGTCTTTCAGCCTACCATCACATTATTAAAATTCCTGCTGGCCTCTCTGATCTTGCTGAGGTAAACACTGAACCACTCCCTACATGCACCTCTGTATGTTTGGTTAACGCCCTTAAAATGGCACTTCCCAAATGACACTATGTACTTCAGCTTCTCCCAGTCAAGATTCCTATAAAATGTTTGACAGGTTGTGTAACATTCCTTTGTCTGTATAACTGTAAAACTGTACAAACCTATACTGTACTGTACTGTAAGGAGGACCTGTCTGTCATTCAGCTCATTAATCACTTCCTGTCTGTGCATCTCACCTGCAGTGGATATGGGGAAAAGGTTTTTAAAAAGTTGGGAATAACTTCTCTTAAGGATTTATATGAGAACGATAAACTGAAGGAGCAATGCAGCTTTTAGACACTTCATAATCAAAACTATTGGCACCCCGTCACTCCTATGGGCAATGACATCACTTAGGTTTATGAGACTCTAGTCAGAGATATCCTTTTATAATATTTCAACACTTATGAAATATCCTGCTAAGACTTTATCAAAAAAAAAACAACAACCCACCATTTTGATTTCACAAAATGTCCGAGTAAATATGTTGTTATCTGCTGAAACCAACTTTATCTTGTGATAACAACATAAATAAGTCAAAATGATGACTCGCATCTTAATCTCGTTAAATATTTAATTTATCATTAAAACATGTTTTTCAATGGTGTCTAAGATTTATTTTGTAATGAAGTTAACTCTTTCAGTTGAAACTTCTTTCTTCGACAAGTTGGTCTATTTTCACTTTGGTTCATGGTTTCCTTAATTACCCACAATGCCTTGAAGGTATATACAGGTACGTTTCGTGTGTTCATTTAAAAAAATAAAAAATATCTGTGAGATCAGACTGGGCAGGATTAAAAATGAAATGAAAGCCAGTGGGATTCGTCATCTCCCAACATCATGGCAAAACAGGATCACACCTGTAATTCTCTTGATAGTGTCATATTCTAGTTTATGAGTTTATGAGTTAATGTCTCAGTTTTGCGCACGGTCACAAACTGTCAGTCCGATCCGTCAGTGAGGAGGCCGGTGTGATGGATGAGGGATAAAGAGCTGAGAGTACAGTACTGCGACTGTACTGTACAATCACCGTGTATCCGTCATATCTATCTGTGATAAAGGTCATATTCAAATTATCTGTGAAAACGAACACACTTGGAAATTCACAAAATCTAATTTGTTTAAACAGTTTGGAAGGTTCATGCTGGATTTAGAGGCAGTGAATGATATCTGTTATGAATTTATTTATACCGCTATATTATATTGCTGAATTCTCAAATCTGATTGGTCAGAAGGTGTGCTTTAGTTTCCTATAACAGCACGGCTCGGACAGTCGTTTCAGCTGTGACACGAGCGACAGGTTTATATTAATGTGCTCGTTCTAATACGTTATAGTTTCTACAGCAACAGCTCATACTCGCAAACCTTTACAGCAGGCGCGCCACGTAGTCTAAGTTGTTTAATAAAGGAAGCGTATAATCGTTGATGTGGTGAAGCTTTTTGTTCTGAGATGTTTATTTAACAATTACGGAAGCAAACTTTGCAAAGTTTCCCAGTCTTCAGAGGAGGACAGAGGAGTTTAGCCTTTTCAATGACAAGCTGCATTTTTTGAGAAAGAGTAAGAGATAAAGAGTAAGAGATAAAGAGAGAGAGAGAGAGAGAGAGAGAGAGAGAGAAGAAGAGGCTGGTGAGAGAATTATGAGAATTATGCAAGTAATAACAGAAACTGACTTGGAACTAACTTGTCTCTCTGTCTCTCAGACATTTCTACTGGCATTAAATCATAATGTTCTACTGAAATGTGGGAAATCCAAGCTGATTTAAGTAAAAAGATATTTACTGAACCATATAACTCTGCACACATTCCTGCCAGAACGTAAAGAGAGTCTTGGGGAGGTTTGTATGGGAAACCTTTCAGGAGCTCTTACTGCCCTTATTAATACAGCGGCTCTGCAGTCCAGCAAATAATAACAGCAAAGACAATTCTTTATGACAAAAAGCATCACCTATTATACATTTACAGAGTTTGTAATATACAACCACAATTCCAAAAAAGTTGGGACAATATGGAGAATGCTAATAAAAAAGAGGAGTGATGTGTAAATGTACTTTGACTTGTATTTAAACAAAAACATGTATAAAGACGAGGTGTTTGAAGTTTTATCTAATCAACTGCATAGTTTTTTTTTTTTAAGTTAAACGTTTATTTTGAAATTGATGCATGCAGCACATTCCAAAAAGTTGGTACAGGGGCAATTTAGGACTAATAGCGATGTGAGAAGTTGAAATAAGAAGGTGATGTGGAACAGGTGAGGCAATCATCTAATCAGAGTATATAAGGAGCCTCCAGAAAAGGCCTAGTCCTTCAAGAGCGAGGACAGGTCGAGGCTCACCGATCTGCCAACAGATGCATCAGAGAGTAATTCAACACTCTAAGAAGAACATTCCCCAAAGACAAATCGGTAGGATTTTGGGCGTTTCACCTTCTACAGCGCACAATATAATGAAAAGATTCGAGGAATCCGGTCAAATCTCGGTGTGTAAAGGGCGAGGCCGAAAACCACTTCTGAATGCGTGTGATCTCCGATCCCTCAGACGTCACTGTCTTAAAACCGTCATGAGTCTGTAATGGAGATCCTGACATGGGCTCGGGAATACTTTGGTAAACCTTTGTTAATCGACACCATTCGCCGCTGCATCCACAGATGCAAGTTCAGGCTTCACTATGCAAAGCAGAAGCCGTAAATCAACACTGTCCAGAAGCTCTGCCACTTCTCTGGGCTCGGTCTCGTCTGAGATGGACAGTAGCACAGTGGAATCGTGTTTTGTGGTCCGACGAGTCTACGTTTTCAAATAGTTTTTGGACAAAACAGCCGTCGTGTTCTCCAGGGCGGAGAGGAAAAGGACCATCCGAGCTGTTATCAGTGTCAGGTCTGAAATCCAGCGTCTGTCATGGTATGGAGTCGTGTCAGTGCACATGGTATGGGGCCGTGTCAGTGCACATGGTATGGGGGCGTGTCAGTGCACATGGTATGGGGGCGTGTCAATGCACATGGTATGGGGGCATGTCAGTGCACATGGTATGGGGCCGTGTCAGTGCACATGGTATGGGGGCGTGTCAATGCACATGGTATGGGGGCGTGTCAATGCACATGGTATGGGGGCGTGTCAATGCACATGGTATGGGGCCGTGTCAGTGCACATGGTATGGGGACGTGTCAGTGCCCATGGCATGGACCTGCACATCTGTGAGGGCAGTCATAGTACACCTGCACAGTCACAGTGGACCTGCATATCTGTGAGGGCATATTTACACATTTTGGAGCAACATACGCTGCCATCCAGAGCAGTTTTCAATATAGTACAGGGTGAACTGAATTTGCAAATGACTCTTTTTGTTAGTTTTTATTGCATTTTCCATACTGTCCCAACTTTTTCGGAATTGGGTTTGTATAATAAATGATGTCACATGTGGTACAATTTTCCTACCATAATTAAACTGATCTAAAACTAGAACACTACAGTATAAAACTTTATAACATGTTATTATTTTTTTGTGATCCGGTCGTTTGCATTAAACCCCGACGCTAAACAAATTTATTCTGTCTGAGATCCCAGACTCATGTAATGAAGTAATATCTAAAGTAAAGTGCAAACAGACATGGTTGTTTATTGTCCCATTCTCAACGTGTTCATGATATTAACTCATTTAAATCCCGTCTGGTTTCACTGAGCACACACACACAGCACCACAACTCATACTTCTGTACACTCTCCAATGACACTAACACAAAAATTAAAGCAAATCAACGGTTTAGTAAACATCTCTGGTCTAGAAATGACTACTATACCTCTTCATGTGACTATTTATTAGAATATAACTGATATAAACATGACTCTGATGCACTGAAAAGATTTATTTAAAAAATGCACATCAACCGACTTTTCCCTAATCCCTTTTCCCTAATCAAAGTTTAGTGTAAGAACGTTTAATGTTAACACAATTAAACTGCAACTTGGGCTTTTAAAGACCAAACCAGTTACACAAATGATGTTTTGTTGTTTTCTTTTTGTCTTAAGTGTAAAATGCAGTTAGAAATCCCAATCTCTGTGTTATCATGGCAATAAATGAAAGCTCTGTCTCAATGCATGGTTCTGTAGCTATGAATCAGTTATGTAACTTGGATAGATTTAGGCAACATTAAGGCATTTACAGGACATGTGTTACATTTACCTAGCCACGCCCCCTTCTTTTCTCTCTTGGTGAGGTCATATCCTTTATACCACTCTCTCTCTGAGGTCATTTCCTCACATGGGTTTTCATACCACTGCTATGCTGATGACACTCAACTCATCCTTTCATTTCCTCCCTCAGACACTCATGCTTCTGCTCGGACCTCAGCATGTCTGGTGAACATCTCGTCATGGATGGAAGCTCATCACCACAACTAAATCCCAGCAGGACTGAGCTGCTGTACATCCCTCGAGTTGCATCCCGATGTCAAGATCTTGTGATCTCAATGTAGAGCTCTCAGACCACACCATCTGACAATGTGTGGAGCCTTGGAGTAGTCCTGGACAACCAACTAACCTTCTTACCTCACATCGTTAACCTGACTCGATCGTGCTGGTTTCTTCTTTAAGACATCAGGAGGCCATTTTTATCCACAGACGCCATTTAGGTGCTTCCTTATTCCACTGTCATCTCAAGAGTGGATTGCTCCACCTCACTCATGGCAGGTCTGCCCTGTGTGCTATCTGACCCCTCGCTGCATTCTCCTACACCACCCCATTGCTGCATTCCCTCCAATGCTGTCCTGATGCTTGCCTTCAAAGCCAAAACCTGACCCGCACCTGAAGACACTTTGCAAATCCTGCTCTGAACCACATTCTTTGAACAGCATGACTTGACCTACCATCCCTCAAGAAACAAAGAAGACATGTGCATCAAGGATCTTCTCCGTCCTGAAACCCGGGTGGTGGAATGAACTCCTCCAGGCTACATATCTGAGACTGAGTGTGAAGCTCTGAGTCTGCACTATGTACTTAAATTAGAATTAATTAAAAAAAAACTCAACTTTTTCTAAACATTTTTCGCTTGATAATAGGAAAAAAATATGCTGGATCGGATGTGTATATATATATATATACACATTTAGAAGAAGAAGTCTTTATTTGTCATGTATACATTACAGCACATTCAAAATCTTTTTTTACATATCCAAGCTTGTCAGGAAGCAGGGGTCAGAGATAATACAGCACACCGGGACCAGATATGGTTAAGGACCTTGCTCAAGGGCCCAACAGCAGCAACTCAGAGCCTTAACCATTCAGCCACCATTAGCCTTAGGGGTTTCCTATACCAGGAGTCGAACCCGGGCCTCCTGGGTGAAAACCAGGACTCTCTAGCTGGCCTTTGAGCAAGGCACTTAACCCTATCTGCTCCTTCCTAACAAGCTGGGAGATGTAGAACACGTACTCCTCGTTAGTATAGCGGTCACATCTCTGCCTGTCCGGGGTTTGATTCTCCGATGGGGAGACGCAAATTTGACCCTTATTATATTCACAGTGTAAGAGATTTTTGTGTGAAAACTGCGGTTTTGTGCAAGTCGTGTCTTTAGTTAGGTATTAGTGACCTCTATTTTTTTCAATGCTTTAAAAATATATATATTATAAACCCTAGTATTTTTAAAAGGAAAAAAATATCAGCTGAGCATCCATATTGGGTGATACCTGAATTAGCCAAGATTATCCGGTGAAAAGGTTATGAGAGGTGGAGGTAACAAAGATTACACACTGCAAATGTGTAGATATAGACAAATGCTAAAATGATAACAACATCCTGCTAAAAGGCACAAATTTGATGACAAATTAATTCACATAGTTTGTCAGTAAATGGTCTGCACTTATATAGCACCTTTTAACCTTAGGCAGTTCTCATTCACACACACACACACACACACACACACACACACACACACACACACACACACACACACGCCAGGAGCAACACAGGGTTCAGTGTCTTGCCCAAGAGCACTTCAGCACGTGGAGGGAGCAGGTATCGAACCACCAACCCTGCAATTTGAGGAC
>JANDJT010000081.1:24309598-24334393 GCA_024331685.1 Stegophilus panzeri | reverse complement strand
CAGCTGGATACTCAACTACTGGAGTCTAAAACTATGACGCCTGGCATGCAGTTTTTATTTATTTACATTTTCAATTCATCAAACACCGGGTAGAAATCCTCTCATTTGGTTCTGTTGTTGTTTGTTAAAGTTTCAGTTTAAAAAATAAAAAGTTGCACAGAAAAGCCAGGAGGTAAATGGCGCAGTTGTATTCGGGAGATGATAAACGGGGCGAAGTGCACGCGCTGACGGAAGAGAAGCAGCAAAGCCAAACGAAAAGCTCTTTCTCAATTAAACACGAAAAGGTAAGGTTAAGGTCATGCTCCCTGACGTCATGAGCAATAAATCATCCGCGTGAACCCTGCGCCACAAAATAATAACAATATTAAGATTTAATAATAATAATAAGAAGAACTGAACGTACAGCAAAGACTTTGAACAGAGCGCCGAACGCGCATGCGCAGTAAACCCCGTCCTCCTGGTGTTTTTTTTACGGCTGTTTGTTTGTTTGTTTGTTTGTTTATTTATTTAATTCCGTGACAAGAACGTGTTCAGATCCGTAGATTAAACACCGCTATAGTGTTTGTCCTGATGTTCCTTACGGCTGTGATGAAGTCTGTGAGATCTGAAATGATCTGAATGACTTTTCCGTGTCAGAACAGAGTTATTTATAGAACAAGTTCCTATCCAGTAGTTCTGGGGAGAACTTCTAACTCAGTGCAGGAGAACCCTGGAGCTCCCAGGCACAGTTGGGTTTATATTGGACATTCGCGGCACATTCCAGCTTCTCTCTTCTATTTCTCAAGGAATAAACACACAAACAGGACAAAATGTGTTGGGTTTTTTTTTACTCTGGAGTGGGGAGAGAACCAAGTACAACTGAATATATGTTTAATTTTCTCCCTTTAAAGCCAGGGGAAGCCAAGTCTTTCTGAAACGCAGGTCACCAGAGCTATATAGTAATGGAGTCAGTAAGGGACCGTGTAAAAAGTGCAAGACCTGGGCAACTGTGTAAGATTCTACTAAGATTATAGACGTCTACGTCACAGGATATCTATTTTACTGTAGAGTTAGGATACAGTATGAATTCCGTATTTGGGTTTTTTTTTTTTTTTTTTTTTTTTTATAGCTTATATTTTATTAATGATTGTTAATTATATACATTTTTATTACACATCTATAGCCTATAAAACCCAGGTTTAGTCTTAGCAACTACAGCAAAATGCTGTTTTTATTGCTAAAAAAAAAAATTCTGTAAACAAATAGAAATTAAATTCATTTTTTTATGACTCACAGTATATTATACTCTGTTCTTCTTATCAAAGATGACTCTATTTTGAAACTAAAGTAACACTTTTCCAGCCTTTTATTGCTCCTGTCCCAACTTTTTTGAGACGTGTTGTGGCCATCGAACTCAAAATTACCTTAAATTTCCCTTAAAATGGTACATTCACTCAGTTTAAACATTTGATATGTTTTCTATGTTCTATTCTGAATAGCATGCAAATCTTTATGAGATTTGCAAATCATTGCATTCTGTTTTTATTTACATTTTACACAGCGTCCCAACATTTTTGGAATTGGGGCTTCCGCTGGCTTTAATGGGAGAAATTTAAAAAATATGTTCAATTGTACTTGGTTCTCTGCCCACTCCAGAGTAAGAAAATACACATTTAGTCCTTTTTGTGTGTTTATTTCTTGAGAAATAGAAGAGAGAACCTCGAAAGTGCAGCGAATGTCCAATATAAACCCAACTTTACCTCGGTCCCTGGAGTCCTAATGCTTCCTACTGATTTTCTGGGAGCTCTAATGGTCTAGCATTAACTCATTTTGGCACCCCTCAGGAGAATGGACAGAAATGATTGGAGAAACTAGGCTGCTTAAATCATTCACATTACATTTATTTTGTAGTAATTTTATTTTCTCAGGAAAAGTATGTGGTTTACAAATTCAGGTATTTCAGAACATCAGGCAAAGAGCAGAATGTAATTTCTGACCTGATGAGTGAAAGTCAAAGCTCACATGACTAAGTCCTTGCAGTGGAACTGCTTAATTCATGTGATATCATATAAGGGGGTGTGGTCAGCATCAAACAGGAAGTTGACCCAAAAAATCTTGAGGTATAGAATTTCTTACATGGACTACTGTAAGAAAATAAAGTTAGTGCAAATCATGTACATGTGTTTATAATCTAATAATTTTCAACATGTCGTAATTGACCGAACATGGTTCAGATTCAGATGCATTGATGGATATTATGCGCATCAAATGGTGTTTTTCCCCCCGAAACAAATCATCTTAATAATCGGAGGAATAAGGTGGACTGGGAGATACAGACTGTTACTCAGACTCTGAGTATACACAGATTTTTACTGTGTGTGCTGAGGTCATGTCGTTATATATATATTTTGTGTTAAATGCTACAAGAAATAATTGATAAAATCTTACTTACGTTTTAGTGGTGTTTTCACAGTGATTATTACTAAATCTGTTCATACTGTTCAATCTGCCATCATCTTAATATGTAAATATATATTTTTTTTACAGAATCTACTGTGTTTATATAATATTTTAATATGTTTATGATTAATGTGGAGTTTTCTTTAAACGCTGTTATTGAAATGTGATTTATTGAGGCCATAAATGCTGACTGATCACATGCTCCCTGTAGTTTCAAAATACAAAAGTCTGCATATTACTTTACGTTGTTGGTCATTTTGATATTCGGGCTATTTTTCCTTTAAAGTATTTTATATCATGTATCAACATACATTTTTCCTATCCCTGACTGAAAAGAGTATTTAACCTCTTAACTTGTCACAATGAGTCACCATTAGTATAATGATTTTCCCTTTACTCTTTCTTGTATATGCAGATGTTAAAAGCAGGAAATCTGATAAGTTTGAGGAAATAACACATGCATGGTTGTCTCAATCATTTTCATATGGATGAGAGCAATATCTGACAATCTATCAGCGATGAACATTCTACTACTACCTTCTAAACACTTGACAGCCTCTGATGATTAAACCTAGTCAAATCATGCATTTACAGGAGGAAAGAGGAAATACATTTAACTCCACTGCCACTTTTAACTGGAACAGGAGCTGTTTTTCTCTGTCTGAATAGACAGAGAAAGTATTGTGGAGTACAGGGACTGGCGGACCCTCACTGCCATGCCAACAAGCTCATTACTGGTTAACGGGCATGGTGCACGCATGAGCATGGGTAATTAATCCAGAGGAGCACAGCCAGAGATGGTTCAACTGGTCTCTCTGGGCCTGAAGGAATCATATTGTACTTTAACCTGGCAAAGCAGAATCAACGAACAAAACTTCCTCAGATTACCTCCATAATTAGTAATAAGTAAGTAGGTAAGTAAGCATGTACCTCGTCGATCTGATTAGACAGAACTTTCCGTTGTGGGAGTCGAGTCACAGGTGACCATTTTGTCCTTGAAACCTTTTTAAATGCTGGCGATAAACATTGAGCACTCAGGGCATGAGGAATGTTCACTGTGGCAGTCTGCAAACATCATTTAATTTTTACCCTAGGCTTTGGTGATACCTTACACGTTCAAATACTCCAAATAACTTTCAGCTGGTTTAATGTGCATGAAGAGGAAGAACGTAAGTGTGATAATCATCATCAAAATCCATATCAGGGGCTTCGGACAAAATAAAACAACAATTTATAACCAGAAGAACATGTGAGAATTAAAATCAAGAGAGCAGAAACAAACAAACGCACAATAAGACTTTCACAGCCACAAAAGGGTATAACTGAGCAAACTAATCAAGAACTAACATAGAACAGCTGAACACAATCGGGTAACAAGCAAATGATGGAACAGGGGGCAGAGACAAGATCAAAACAGCAACAAAAACCAATATGAGCACATGGGGCTTGTCACCATGGGAACAAGGTTTTTGCTATGTAAATTTTGAATAGTGTGTATATTGAATATTGAATAAAAAGAACCAACTTTGTCACATTTCTGAAAAAAATAATCAAAAGAATAAATTTCCAAATTCTGAGGAGTGTGTGAAAATATCATTTAATCGAACACACACAATGTCATGGACAGACTGGAACACACACTTGCTTACAGTACATCATCACTTCATAATCTAATCTGTTTTTGTTGCCATCTTTTCTTTTTTTCAATCCATATAACAACTCAACCATCTGCAAACCGCTTTTTTCTATATTCGTCGGTCATTTTTCAGCGACCCTGTGCTGAGAAATAGAAACCCCACCACAGTAGGATATGTACTGATTTATTTGTCATTACGGCTTTGGCTCTGTACCACCATCTTTACCCATAATTCATCAGAAGAGTACCAGCGTAGCAGGGAAACCATTTACTCCTCAACCAAAATGAAACAACGGCATTGAACTAAATAACCAAGCTACTTGTCTGACGACCATCATGCCATCCTTTAACCTCTCTTCTTGTGGTTTCTCGTGAAAACTTACAGAGGATTTTCAAGGACAGTGATTTCAGCAGCTATGCCAGAGAGGAGGAAATTAAAGGCTCTGACAAAACAAGATTAACACCAAACATAAATATACTTGCCACTTCCAGTTCAATCGGTAGCACCGAGAATAGACGGATCTGCTCATGCACGCTCTGCGATGGAGGATTTGTAGCCTGCAGGCAGAGTCTATGCCTTAATGTAGGTGAATCATGCTGAATCAATATTCTGATCTGTACGTGCACAGATCCAGTACCACAAGTTGCAGCTTAATGCAAGAGGGAAGTGACTTCTATTTGGAAAGTGTGTCATAAGAAGGCACGATTGCATCATTAGTAACACGCTCAACCATCTCGCATGGTCTGAATTTATTCAAACCTGAAAATGAAAAAAACAAACAAACAAAACAACAAACTGGAGTTAAACAATGAAAGTTACAACAAATCAATAATTCTTATAACAGAAAAAAAAAATCCAAAGTGACAGACTGTTGGACAAATGTTGGAATGAAAATGCTCTTCTTCTGTGTCACTCTGTTCCAGTAAAAATATATAACAAGTTCTGTCATGATTAGGAATTTTTTGTAAAAGCTCTCGTGCTGAATCATCTGCAAATCAAGCACAGCTTGAGTAAAGAATAACAAATGTGTAAAAGAAAAAGTTTCGTGTTTTACTTTGTTGTACTAGATGAAAAATTCTGAAACCGTGTTTCAGAAGCGGGATTAAATTAATAAGAGCATTTGTTGTTTACTGGAATTTACAAGAGTCTAATGAGTCCCAACATATTATATAATATGGTTTTACAAAAGCCAAAAAAGAAACCTCTGAGGATGAAACCCTAGAAACGGCTCATGACTGAATAAGCCTGGGGTAGTGTGCTTTTGTTCAACCTTGTTCATCTAGCTTTCTGCTTATCTACAATCTAGCAAACTTGAAATCTCAAACCAGAACTTAAACACTAAATCACCACCTGCTCAATATACAGTCAGGGTCTGGATCTTAGAACGGGGCTTGATGATTTTAATGTTGAAATCATTCAATTAACAGGCACTCGTTGCTGATAATTAGAAATGGCTTTGGATATTTCAGGGCCAGATATAAGGTTAATAAGGACTTATTAAAGATTTGAATTTAATATTGTATTGAAGAACCCATAGGGGGCGGGGGGGGGGTTGGGGGGAGCTTGTTTATGGCAGACTGATATCTAAATCATGAGAGCAGCTCTCTATAAGAATGTTTGTCCCATGTGCATGGCACAGTCAGGTTGACATTTTCATTCTTACTGAGATGCTGTAGTATGAGTTCTGCAATCTACGTGGGTTGTAGGAGGCAGAAAGAAGTATCAGTCAGTCACAAAGATGGAGGAGGGGATTATTTAGTCTGCAGTGTTTTCAGTAGTATAGTTACTCTATCAAATGCAAAACCAAGTCCTACACACATTTTCTGACCAATTACAACCGTATTTGCATTGTTCAGTACTTGCACTCCCATTCCCTCATGCCTGGATCAGTTTTACTTCTCACTTAGACAAATCATGGCACTACTGTCCCACATTTTGAAACTGAAAGGCAAAAAGGATTACACTTCATTCACAATAAATCAAAAACACGGTGAGGCAGATCTTTGTTCTTCTGTATATTTGTTAATGCAAGCCCCAAATTGCATATAATCTCCTCTCCTATTACTCAACAGGATTTTATGCTCGTTGTTTTCTATTCCAGTCATGAGTTGATGATTACAGGAAGTCAATATTTTGGACCTGTACCTTAAAAAAAAAAAAAAAAAAAAAAAACAGGGAAAAAAACCAACCATGTATATATCGGACTGGGAAGTGCATTCAATACCAGGAAAAACTCTGTATTCCATGTGTTCTGCAGATTTAATATACAAAATGGAATAAGTCCGTATTTTAATGAGCAAGGACACCATTTAGTAACTTATCTGTATTAACAGTTTTAAAAAATTACTCTCTGGCAGTTGGAATAAATGTTTTTTAAAAAAAATCTAAATCAAACCAAACACAGCTTTATATATAAATAAATATGAATAAAAGCAAGTATTTGAATAAAACCATGGAAAGGTAGGGGAGGGTGCAGAAATATGCCTCGAGCTGCTCCCCTTCTTTACTGTGTCCTAACTAACTCAATTCAGTGTGAAACCTTTCTGCTCACCATGAGAGCTTGTCTTGCACTATCCAAGCCTACGCTTTCCACTGCTGCCTTTGAGTTTCTGTATGTCTCATACAACGAATTCTTACCATTTCTTTGTATTTTAGTGTGTGTATGAAACCTCCAGTGTCTACTTGGGTCTCTTGTATATTTCGATACAGAAAGCTTTGCCATCATAAAATGGACCCTGCAGACAAAACCACATTCGTTTTTAGACTTTCAGACTTTGATTTCATGTCTGCTTAAGTTTCCTTCAGATAATTTGGTTTCCTCCACCGGTCAAGAATGTTGGTAGGTGAACTGAAAACAAACCAGGATGGTTAGTTTAGAAGAAATCCTGCAAAATCGTCAATCCAACTACCAAGCCATGGATCTTCAACCTGCCTCTGAGGAGATAAAACAAAGTCTGTCAGTCACTCCCCGATGGGATGCCACAGAATGCAGAGGGGTTTTGTTGCAGTGCTCATCGTATATCACTCATAAAGGTGTTTATGGGCTCACTACATACAGGTAATTGCAGATCCAGGGGACCCCAATTTGGGATCGGAGGCACGATCCAACAAGACAGTCGTTTCCATGTTCAGTCATACCACAGAGGGTAGGGAGTATGGAGAATAAAATGTACTGACCCACCCAGGGTCAGAAGAGAGCAGCAAGATATGTTTTTTAGTTTTGGATGCTTGCTGCCATCAGTGGGTGTAACAAACAAACACTTATCACGTTTCCTCATGGCCTCTGGGAAGCCCTTCAAACTGAATTGGCCTGCCATGACAAATCCCTAATGCTTGGCCAGAGGTCATTTCCAGTTGGATAATTTGCTTTGCAAATGAGGCGATAGAAAAGTTGGATGAGAAACATTGACCCCAGAAGAAAAACAGCTTTTCACCTCTAAAAAGCATATCAGCATCATTTACTGCACATACTGTAAGCTGGAGCTCAGATACTGCCTACTTCTCAGGTATCAAATACTAGGAAGCTGCTCATAGGTTTATCACATGGTATCTGGTCAGCATGGAGGTTTTCAGCAAAGTCAAAGCCACAGA
Source organism: Stegophilus panzeri (assembly GCA_024331685.1). Classification (NCBI taxonomy): domain Eukaryota; kingdom Metazoa; phylum Chordata; class Actinopteri; order Siluriformes; family Trichomycteridae; genus Stegophilus; species Stegophilus panzeri. The sequence goes on along the minus strand of JANDJT010000081.1, from coordinate 24,326,726 downwards.
GTTACCACCACATGACCCTTTGCGCTGTGCCATAGAACTACTACAAGGGGCTACATCACCATACTTCTGAGTCTATCCTTGGTCTATGAAGGAGACAGCTCCAATGGACGAACATATCACCGAGGCTCTAAGATGGGTGCACCTGACCATCCACTGTTCTCCACAGTTTCTTTTTCATGGAAAAGAATGGACTATTAACTTCCAATTGGTCCCAATTGGTCAGTTGACTAGATCCAAAGAGAGGGCTTCTACTTGCAGAATGATTAATATCTTGTGTGGATACAGGAGCAAGATGAGTAGAAAATGGCCTTCTCAATAACAAGGCACTGTACTGTATCTCATAATGCCATATGGCTTGACTAATCCCTGTCTGTGTATCAGTCTTTTGTCATCAAGTTTCTCAGTGACATGCAAAAGTATTGTCTTGTCCTCTCAGGTTGTTTGTAGTGATTCTTGGGATTTGCTAACTTCTATTACCACTTCATTCAAACTTTAAACATGCTTGCATCCCCTTTCACTTTGCTCTTTAAAGATGCTCCATGTAGGCTCTCTTGGTTGCCAATTGCCCTTTCATGGTGGAGGTGGATGCCTCAGAGGTGGGAGCCTCAACAGCAAGCAGCTCTACTAAATGCCATCTGTTGCCTTTCCTGCAAGAAGCTTACACTAGTTAAGAGAAACTATGATGTTGGCAAACAAGAGATCCTTTCTCTCTGAGGTTTGAATCATGACCACGTGAGTGTTCTCCAGGTACCTCCCACCTCACAAAATTGTTTTGTACATAGGTGTGAATGATTGTATGAATGTATGTGTGATGACAGCAGTGTTCCCACGATAGGCTTCAGATCCACCAGAAATTACAGTTACCAGAAATAAAACAGTTACTGAAGTTACTGAATATGTTGGTTTTTGATGAAAGATAGGAGACTTAGGAGAAAATGTGTTGGTACTGACGACTAATCACTTATTTAACCGAATTGTTATTTGGATACGCTGCTGGGTGAATATATCAGGATCATCAGTTTGCTCTGCACAGCGTATACTGATTATATTGTTTTCTCTACCATGTCCTCAACCTGCCTGTTGACGGTGTCTGAAAATCACTGTGTTAATCTGTTTAACAATTGACGTACTAATCACACTAGCATGTGTATAGCACTCGTACATGTATTTAGCATGTGTATAGCACTCGCACTTACTCCAACACTAATGTTCAGCTGTGATCATCTCTATATCTTTGTGTGAGTTGTATGTTGGTGTGCTGAGTGTGCCCCTCTTTTCGCTCTTATTAAATACCTCTTGTGCCTATTTCTGATCAGATGGTGTTCATCTTCACCGATGGTTCCTATAACAGCCTTACATTTGTGCTGCCTGTAAATCCCTTGCAAAACAAATAAATGTAGATGTGAATGTAAATCCGTAAGAGTCGGTACAATTTATTTTCACTCTTGATAAGATATTATTATCATAACATCTGTTTCTGGCTGTTTTTCACTTGCCAGCTCAGGCAGATCAATATCTAAAAAACCTCCATACCAACAAAGGAACGTTTCTCAGGGTACTATTCATACCCACGAACTGAGAGGTGAAAGCAGACAGAAAAAAAACAGCTTGTTTGTTCTCACTCAAACCACAGATATGAGAAGCCTGAGGTGAGGTGATTTATGCAAAAAAATAAAAATAAAATTCCCCACCGCAACCAATATGTGTTCAGACCACACAAGACATGTACATTCTTATCCATGTGAACAAAAGTGTTAAAAATTTCCACTGCCCACAAAAAATAAAAATAAATAAATACTATAAACAATATTCTATACAATGCATACAACAAACTTAAGCTAATTTGCATATATATTGTGATAACTGTGATTTAAAGCAATTAAATTAAACGACTAGCTGTTTAAAGCCATTTGCTTGGTAAAGGTGCTACATACAGTCCCCTCTGAAACTACTGGAACAACAAGGCCAATTCATTAGTTTGTGCTGTACACCAAAATCACCACATACAGTGATGTACACTGAGTATTACGTCATCTGGGTATTTTTACTTACTGGAAATATTGGTGTTGTTTATTGTACTACACGCTGCGAGAGAGGGGTTTTTGTAAGAGTGGTAGTATGAGGAGGAGGCACAGCATAGCCCTTACTAAAGTCCGTGCATGCCAGTGTTCGCTAAGGCATCTGGACCACAGGGCATGAGAAAAGTCAGTTTCTGCAATAAATGAATCATAATCACGTGGGCATACTGTACATGTGAGAAAGACATCGCTATGGATTACAACATACAACCGAATGACTTTTAGCTATAGTGGAAGTTGTGGTGTTGCTACAGAGGTTAAGTATAATGTATAAGGGTTAAGGAGAAGTTTAATCCTTATATATGCCTTTACACTGTGGTTAGAATAACAGCCTGATTACATTGATTTTGCTGGTGGGAGTGGGGGGAAACGAGATAAACGAGGCACAGACAGGCCAGAGGACAAGATCAACTTCTTTATGGCCGGTTTAGATGCATCATGTCTCTCTCCGTCTCACCTTCAGGCTCATTCAGTTTAATATGTTAACCAGCAGTTAACCAGCAGCTGGGTATTAGTCATGCGTTCCTTCAGTTGATGCCGAGACCTATTGTTCAATGCTTTGAAAAAAAAAGACAACCATTAATTAATTAAGACAAAGGCTTTAACCTTCACGTTCTGTTCAATTACTTAGCTATGTAGATGATGTTCCACTGACCCGGCCCATCCTGGTTTTATTAGCAACATAAACAATGTGTATGGATGTAGATATATAAAAAATATTCCCAAAGGCAAGGAAAGGAAACCCTTATGGTGGCCTCACACCGAGAGATAACCTGAAGAGTCCTTTGGCATGCTAGACAGAACGTTTTTTTTGTGTTGATTTGAGGTTTCTAAAGACAAAAACGCCTAAACTAGTAAAAGAAACTTCATACTGAAAATGAAGCTGCTTACACTGTACACACACCTGATCGTTCATCAACTGAGCACCACAGTTATCTAGAAATATATCTGAATATAGTAAATGTTTAACCATCCCGAGAATTACAGCACAAAGATTTCCATACCATGTTACACAATAATTTCTCCCCTAAACATTCGTCATTACCTTTGTACTACCCCTTAATAGAATTCATGCTTATTTGTCTCTGCAATTTGATGTCTTAATTAGAGAGTATTAAGAACAGACTGTGTTAATTGTGTATTAGAATGCAGCCGAGTGCATGTTCTCTTCCCCGTTCTCTTATGGACACAGCTGCTCTGAAAGCCATGTTCAAATTAATACATTTCACTCATTTAAGCTAAGCTGCTAACATGCAGTTCAGTAGAGACAGACCGAGGCCACAGCCCAGACCAAATATTAGCAGAGATGCAAACAGGCTGGAGGTGAGAGACACCATTAATTCCTCATTAGAAAAACCGCTAAGCGCGTGACCCAGAGCTTTCTCCAGAAATTAGGCTTCGAGATGATTACTGACACACACCCATCGACCTCACTTGGCATGATCGGGTGGATTACAGGCCAAAGCCGGGTTTGAAAAGAGGTAAGAGGAACGATGAAATATTTACACAGGCACTGGGTATAATAATGAAAAAAATCATACAGGAATGAAATTAAAAACAGATAAATGTACACATAAAAATAAACGTTCACATCAAACATCAGAATGAAAGATAAACTCTCGGTGATCTCAATGCCATGGGTGTAGGCTTGAGTATTTCAGAAACTGCTGATCTCCTGGGATTTTCACACACACCAATCTCTGGAGTTTACACAGAATGATGAAGATTATAAAAACATCACCTGGTCTTTTTTCAGTCTCCACATGTCCGCCACCAGATTTTTCTGACCCGCTCCCATCAACACGCCGTTTCCAACTGCAGAACCGGCGCGCGCTGGATGTTTTTTGTTTTTTGCACCATTCTGTGAAAACTCTAGAGACTGTTGTGTGTGATAATCCCAGGAGATCAGCAGAACACTGAAGCTCTTGACTTGGACCTGTATGATATTATACATTGTGCTGCTGCCACATGATTGTCCGAGTGGATAACTGCATGAATGCGAATGTGTCTATAATATGGTGCACCAACTCTAATGACAGTTAGTCGGGTTTTATGGTCATTGCGCTTGATGGAAGTGAAGTACAGTATTGCTGGTGTTTTGAATTTTCTTAGTTGTAATGCGTTCTGGTAGCGATCAACTGGAAGATGTTTCTGTTTACCATTACTTATCAGCTGGCAAACACGGTCTACCAGTTGGACCAGTTTGCCTGTGTACTGGTAGCCAACTTTATAGAGAATTAATTTGCATCTGGTACGTTCCGTCCATCGTATAATTGCTTTAGGTTCAGATCTAAATTTGTCTCTTTTTTGGAACCCTTCGTGTTAGAGAGAGAAAAAAAATGAAACAAAAATTTTTACCTACCTGCTATGTTCCTTTCATCCTTTCTGGACCCTTAATACTCATTCATATATAATAAGAATGGAATAGACTCTTTACTGGACATTTATTTTGTACATAAGAATTAGTCTCTTTACACACACAGATAAGGTCGGTGTACAGCTTTTTGGATGTCCATAGAGCAGTTCAGGGTTGAAGGACTTCCTCAAATGCTAAACTATCTCATGGCAGCACAATGGAACTGGTACAACGTCAGAAGCAGGTAGTCTAGATACTTCTGACCACAAGCTTTAACCTCTGCACATTATCTTCAGCTAAGTAAACAGACAACATGCTTAACTGAAGAACGGGACATTCTATTTGTTTTAAATGTGAATAAATGCTTGAAAAAAATTGAGTCAAACCAAGTCACAAGTCAAACCATGGAGATCCCAAGGGATCAGTTCAACCGTCTGATTTTCTTCAGGTTCTGGAAACATTTACTCGTGGGATCTCATTTTACTGTTAGGTAAATCGCTCTCCATCCCTCTCCCTGACGAGTACTCAGATGTACCTCAGAACTGATCTGGCTGCCTCTGAAGGAAGCATATCCATAGGGGAAAGAGTGTACTGCTTTGGGATTCTTGGTTTTTCCATGTTGGAATGAACTTCATGTCTGCTCAGTGTAAAAGTGATGACCTCTTCTGCAGCATAAACACTTCTCTTCAAATGATGCTGAGAATAGAACGATGTTCTTTGTGTTGCGTATTACCTATAATGTAACGTGCTCCACTTTCTGCCTGCTGAAATTTCGTTAAGCTTCTTTAGGTAATTGTGCTTATTAGGCGTTATATCCTGTCTGATGACAGCACATTATAACTCGGTTAAACTGCAACTCTGTTCACATCGGACAAGCAGCTATAATTATATAACGAAATAAATAAATAAATAAGAAGATGAATAGGCACTAGTAAGGTATGAGATTAACAAAACCTCAGAGTAATGTGGAAATCTGATATGAGTGTATTTGAGGGTAAAAAACACATTTACTCTTCTGTACTTGTATTGCCTGCCATTATTTCCCTCTTTAATAACTTTGTTATACATTTCTCATAAAGGCCACATTCTATCATCATCATCTAAAACCCACACATTACAGTTAAATTTAATAAACTAAGCTAATCTGTTGATCAGTTTCTATATGAGTCATTTTAACTAAGCACTGACTCAGCTGTGTCTGAGAATGAACTCACATGTGCTGTTATGTTCCAGTGAAATAATGCAACACATTAATCTTTATTAGCAGTTCACTTTTGCTTCAAGGAAAAAGTGATAGTGATCCTCTGTGAGTCACTGTTTGGTGATTATGATTAATTTTTAAGGTTTGCTTGTCAGTTCACTTGGAGTGCACTTACAGTGCTGTGAAAAAGTATTAACCCCCATCCTGATTTCTTCAGTTTTTGTGTAGATCTCATACTAAATTGTTTCAGAAATGAAAACAAATTCTAAGATAAAACAAAGGCGATCTGAGTAAACACAAAAGACAGTTTTTAAATGATAATGTTATTTATCAAAGCAAAAACGTTATCCAATACTAACTGGGCCTGTGTGGAAATGTATTTGCCCCTGTAGTTACTAATTCCCCAAATCTATGAAAGTGCATTGATAATGGGGTTCAGCTGGACGAGACACAACCAGACCTGATTACTGCAAACCCTGTTCAATCACATCAACACTTAAATAGGACTTTTTCAGCAGCAGGAAGTTAGTTAAAAGGTCTTACCCAGTAACACACTGTGCCAAAACTGAAAGAAATTCCAGAAATGATGAGGAAGAAGGTGATTGAAATACATCAGTCTGGGAAGGGTTACAAAGATATTCCAAAGGCTCTGGGACTCCAGAGAACTACAGTGAGAGCCGTTATCTCCAAATGGAAAAACTCGGCACAGTAGTGAAACTTCCCAGAAGTGGCAGATCCCCCGAAATTCCTCCAAGAGCACAGCAACTCATCCAGGAAGTCATAAAAGAGCCAAGGACAAACAACAAACATAGGTTTCTTATGCTGATATCTACCACATACCACATGTCAGGATGTATGTGACTCATCTCATGCTCAGGAGTATTTTTTTAAAGCACTACCAATGGGATTTTTTAAAGGTTAAAAAAAAAAAGCCACAGCATTGATGAATCATGCCCATCTCCTGTCCTTTTAAAAACCATTTCAATATGTCCTATAGCACGTAACAAACAAACAACCAAGGGAACACAGCAAACTCTGAAAGATCTGAGGACATCCACTGCTCAGATGGTAGAAGCTGTTCACAGGACAACCACTGGTGGAAACCCAACATCGTGAAAACATCCCCAGTGTGAAGCATGATGGTGGTAGCATCATACTGTTCAACAGCAGGGAAACTGGTCAGGGATGAGGGTGAGATGGATGAAGCCAAATACAGGACAATCCTGCTCCATTCTCTGAGAGACGTGAGACTGGGGGCGGAGCTTCACTTTCCAATAGGACAATGACCTGAAGCCTGAAAATAATAGTCTCTATAATGAAATATCAATGTCCATCATGCTCTATAGCACCTTATTACACTCCTTCACTGTACACAAGGTGTAACAGACATCCATTTCACACTACAGACACTATGAGTGAGAGCACAAAAACATAAAGACCCCTTAGAATAAAGAGCAGCTTTTATGCAGTTTTTAATTATGCAATTAAAAACAACTAACCATTGTGAAGCCTGACTGTGTATAGAAGCAAATTTGACCATGAACAGACTGATCTACATGATCTTCTGATGCAGAGCGGTCTGAAGTACACGCTAATAGTGTCAAGGGCCTCTCCACTGACAGGTTAACCTTATTAATGTGTTTTGCATTTTACTGACCACCTGATAGCCAAGCCTGGTGCTGCGTTCATGTGTTGGTTGTGTATGCACAATCTGAATGGTGTAAGAATACTTTGGTTTATATCTTACAGAGGAGACACACTAGTCATTCTTTTCTGTTTCCTGTCTGTTTATAAATGTTATGACAAGTGTAGTACTGCTTGAGGAGGGCTGGTTTCTCTGCTGCATTACGTAGTTCATCATCATTGGTCACTCGGGGGCGCTCTGCCTACACAAGCTGGGGTGAAAAGGTGCTAGATAGTAGATGGTGGGTAGGGTCATCGGGTCATGGTGTCAGACAGGTTGGTAATTATACTGGAATGGAGCTCTGAAACAAAGGAAATGATGAAGATTCAGGAAGGGAGCTTGACTTATAGTGGAACGCCTTCTCAGAAGAGTGGAGCATTATAACATCAAACACAGGGGGAATCAATCTGGAATGAGATGTTCAACAAGAACATATGGGTGTAGTGATCAGCTGCAGTCGTGGATCGCTGAGTTCTGAATGGAACGATCCGTTCACACAACAAGTTCAACAATTAACCTAAATGAAATTCAGACACAATCAGTGCTCCAGCAGCAGTTACAATGCTGAATATTCATGTGTAATGCTCCATGCTACTGAATATAATTGTCATGTTTCTTCAACACTGAGCTAATCATGCTCATTATTTTTGGACCGCTTCACTCACAGGCATTGGATTGGATTGGATTAAAAAGCCCTTCATGGACCGATGATGGTTCTTACAAAAAATATTTCCTTTTTCAGAAAGGATTATGGTAATTTCTACTAGTAATTTATAGTATCCCAACATAACACTTATGTAATTACATCCTAACAGATTGCTAACAGAGATGCTATAAGGAAAAATGTTTCTGTGATTGTCCTGTACTCAGTAATCAGCGATTAATAAATGTCACCAGATATATTAACCAATCAGGAAACTTTATGCTACAATCTAGTGAATTTTAAGTAACCCTGTAATCAGGAGTTGCGAGTCGACCACACAGGCCTACAATCATCCAGCGTACAGTCTAGCACTTCATTTTTTTTTGTGGTTTTAGACCTGGTACCTTTTGTTCAGTTGTGTTCCATGCAGCAGATGTTTTTGCCAGGGTTCAACAAAATTTCCGCCTCAAAAACCACACAAAAGACATGAAACTTGGTGTAAAAAACTGGGGCATTGGAAAAAGTGAGCCATCTTGCCTTTGCATGAGGAAACAAGGTCAACGTGGTGCGCACGCATTTCTGATGTATGAACGTTATCCACTCCGTAATCCACTTCCCTTCTCCCAATTCTTACAACATACGTTACAGCAGGAATGGTTCTGTACATCATACACACATCATACACACATACACAATGGTTCTGTACATCATACACACATCATACACACATACACAATGGTTCTGTACATCATACACACATACAGTACAAAGTGCCTTTATTTGTGGACACTGATAAGATTTAATTCTGATTATTTGCTAGAAAACAAGATCTTGATGTCTGTGTAGTATTTTTAAACTACCACAATATGTCCTGATTCCTTCCCAAACGCGCCTCTATTTATTAGAACTTGTTGCAGTTTCCGTTGTAAAAACTAGGCACAATAATAAATAATAACTATTAAACTAAATGATTGCATGATCATTTATTGTACAACTTCGAGAAAGACGAGTAAATCAAAGGAACATTTATTTGATTTATATGTGTCAGGTTTTTATTAGTATTTCAACAGAATTTAAAATGTATGGCGATGTGGACTTTATGAAGATTAACATCATAAACGCCTTTATGGACGAGCCGTCACTATCTTTGAATGGTGGGGAGGCGGAGTCTCTCAGAAGTAAAGATGGGATGGAATATGGATAGAAGCAGATGTTGCTCTAAAACCTGTATATACCTTTCAGCATTGATGGCGCCTTTCCAGATGTGCAAGCTGCCCGTTCCATAGGCACTAATGCACCTCCATACCATCAGAGATGCAGGGTTTTGAACTGAGCGCTGATAAAAAGCCGGATGGTCCCTCCCCTCTTTAGTCCTCTTTAGTTTAGAGGACGCAGTGTTGTGGTTTGCAAAAAGAATTAAAATTTTCGCTTCATCTGACCACAGACCAGTTTTCCACGTCGCCTCGGTCCATTTTAAATGAGCTTTGTACCAGAAAAGATGGCGGCGTTTCTGGATCATGTTCACATATGGCTTCTTCTTTGCATGATAGAGCTTTAACCAGCGTTTGTGGATGTCACGGTGAACTGTGTTCACAGACAATGAGTTCTGGAGGTGTTTCTGAGTCCATGCAGTGATTCCCATTACAGAATCATGACTGATTTTAATGCAGAGCCGTCTGAGGGCCCGAAGATCAGGGGCATGCGATATTGATTTTCACCCTCGTCCCTTGTGCACATATTTCTCCAGATTCTCGGAATCTTTTGATATTATGTACTGTAGATGAAATATTCGTAATCTTCGCAATTTTACGTTGAACATTATTCTGCAATTGTTCCACAAATTATAGACGCAGTTTTTTGCAGATTGGTGAACCTCTGCCCATCTTTACTTCTGAAAGACTCCACCTCTCTAAGATCCTCTTTTTATCCCCAATCATCTTACTGACCTGTTCCCAATTAACCTCCAGCTGTTTCTTTTCACTAACACTTACTTTTCCAGCCTTTTGTTTCCCCTGTCCCAACTTTTTTTGAGATGTTGTGGCCATCAAATTCAAAATGACCTTATTTTTTTCTTAAAATGGTAAATTTCCTCAGTTTAAACATTTATGTTTTCTAGGTTCTATAACATATGGGTTTGAGATTTACAAATTATATTCTGTTTTTATTTACATTTTACATGGCGTCCCAACTTTTTTGGAATTGGGGTTATACTTAAAAGTACCCCAGAGTAGGGTAAATAGTAAGTTGCCATAGCAATGTGTTTAGAAAATGTCTGAAAAATTGAGTCTCCAATAAAACATGAACCTCAAAACAAGATATTTAGGTTAGTTTGTATTTGGATCTTTTCTGCTTCCATCCCGATCTCAGTAACGTTTGTATAAATCGATTGTTTGTCGTATTCATCGATGCCACTCGAGACTGTGTGTGTGAAGCTGTTTTATTGTCATCACATCACTGCTGCTGAGAGTCTCTGTCCCGCTCTGACTGAGAACCGGGCGGTTCCTGTTTCTCGGGGTTTTGTTTGTGGGTGTTGGAGGGAGTCTGTGACGCGGGTCGCGTCCCCTGGGCCTGCAGCTCTTTAGCGGACGGAGGACGCAGGACACAGCTGGCCGCTCGACCCTCACGGATGAGTTTGGGTTTGTTGACGAAGCCGAGCGGAGCCGTTATTCTCCCGACCATCTCGTCCAGAACCGAGTCCTGTGACCAAGAACAGAGAAGATCTCCTGAGTGTGTGCTGACTTTACACTCACATCACGTATTAGATTATTATTACTGTACACCATTACCTGTAGCTAGCTAGCAGACTGAACTAACTGGCTCACTACACGATTTCAGATGTTTTGCCTTTGTGCTTTACGATTGTGTTTATTTTTATGACATTATTTCAAGGACAGACACATCATTATTATTTCAAAACTCCTCAGAGATAATGATCTGTACGCTCCATCCCGAGTCCTGCTGGAGCTTAAAATTGTAAAAAGTGGGTCCCAAATAAAACATTTACCATAAATACTTATCCTTATCTACTAATTGTTTCCTAAATCACAGCATGAATGGTTTTATTTTCAGCCTGTAAATCTGTGAGATTACCAATGCCTGCTCACTCTGGTCCCGTCTCGGCTTCAGCGTCAGTCTCACGTGGTGCTTTTTCTCCAGCCAGCTCGTTACCTGTTTCAGTTTTGTGTCCAGGTCGTGTGGAGCGATATCAGAGGACAGAGTCAGGTCCTTCACCTGGACTACACCTGCAGGAGGAAACACACTCACACGGTTAAGTCCAATATCACCAGCTCACTGTCTCGCCATGCTTCTCTATGCCTGTTAGTGTTCGTGAAGGAGGTGTGGCCTTTGTGTCGGTCACTCCTTATAAAGAAGGCATGGCTTATGCACCCTTTGGTCCTATGAAGGAAGACATCAGTCAGTCAGGCTACTAGTCATGTCATTCACATGAAAGAAGGTGTGGCCTGTGTACCTGTGAGTACAGTAGGTGTGGCCTCTACACTTGTCATTCGTAATGAAGGGAGACGTGTATCTCTGCAGCATGGAGTCAGCTCCAAAGAGGCGGTACAGCTTGATTCTACCAGCTATCTTCCTGAACCTTAGCCCCACCCACTTGCAGTGCAAGTCCCTCCCTCTTGCTGGTCTCCACCCACTTGCAGTACCGTGGTGCATTCGAGTCATGTCGGAAAGATCGTATTTACGAGTTTAATGCACATGAACGCCACCACAAAGTCGTATTTACGAGTAGGATTTTCTTTGAGCCCGAAAACGTGGTGGAATAAATGGATGCAACGTCTTTAGTTGACAGTAAACTTGTTGAAAGTTAATTTCCTGCACAAAATACGACAGCATTATACAATTACGATATAATGCGTAACGATAAAGTTTACAGCGGCTTCATGAATTGATTTAAAAACATCAAAAAGCAAAACACCTGATTTTTCTAGAAGTAGAGTTAAAAACCTCGCTGTATTTTTGGTAGTTAATTAAGAGAAAGTGAACCGCCATCTTGCTCCGACCAGAATGATGAACGCACCTGACATCAAAGTTACGACTTCTAGAATCATAAATACGACCTTCCCAGGAGGACTTGAACGCACAGTGGGGTCCCTCTGACTGTAGTGAAGAACACATGGACTCTGTGCCTGTCAGTCCCAGGAACATCACATTATATACTGAAACCTATCTAAACTGTCGTTACATATATTTCTGTTATATCAACATCAGTTGTTAAGAGTATGGGAATGATGTACACGCCCTACAGCACTCACCTGTTGCCTTGGTTTTCTGTTTCTCTCGCAGTTTCATCTGCTCCTCGTGAATCTGTTTCCCGCTCATGAGCCGGTACACCGGAGGTTCGGCGTGCTCGTTCACAGGCACCAGCTTCAGCCCTTTTTCATCCATGAGCCTCAGGGCGTCGGCCCGGTGCATGGTCCCCAGGTTCTCGCCCTCCTCGTCCAGGAGGAGCAGGTGGCGTTGGAGGATCTTCCTGCCCACGCTGCTGATGGTGGTTCGAGCTTTCGGGTCCTGTTTCTTCTTCTTCTTCTCCTCCTGTGGTTCATCCTCGGCGGCGTCTCCATCGTCACCCGCTACGGTGGAGAACAGTGTCCACTGCTGGAGCTTTATGCCCAGGTAACCCCATGTGGTTCTGTTAGACTGGGGTTTATACAGGAGGAGGAGTGTCACTGGGTTTCTCGTGGGACATGAGGCTCTCGTTGCACGGCTCAGAGCCAACCTCAAACAACCTAAAGACATTCTGTGGAAGAGAACGAGACTTGTTTGTCTGTTCCTTAAAGGTGGGAAGAAAATATTAAAATGAGTCACATCTGGAAAATGGTCACTTGCTAATATGAAAACATGCTAAAAATAAGATTTAAAAAAAGAAAAGAAAGGGGTAACGTGTTGTAACGCAGTCGTTAAAGTTCTGTACTCGTGACCGGAAGGTTGTGGGTTCGAATCCCAGAACTACCGGAGAAATAATTTTATTAACCTTTAGCTGAATTGTTAGAGAAAATAAGCCAAAAAAATTTTTTAATGCAAAGACAATGCCAGTACATGTTGGGTCGTGAATGAAACGTTACAGGAAAGTCATGTAGTTAAGCAATAGATACTGGAGTCAGTGGCAAAGCAATAAAGAGGAACGCACTTAATGCTGTAAAATAACTACACGTGCATGCTATTAACATTACCATGGATAAAAATATCTACTTTCCCAACCTACTCTCCAGGTAATAAACGAAACCCCTAACTGATCAGGTTATTTTAAAGCGCGGTGCTGAATTCTGACTGTCAAAACACACGCATAACGCTGTTCAAGTAGCTGATTTAATGACGTGAGAGTCAAAAAGTCCGCACAAAGACAGAAATATTAATTCGCTATTAATTCTATTAAAAAATTACCAAACTGAAAAACACAAACCTCTTCCCTGCAAAATAAATCAGCCTTGAAACATGAATCTTCTCGTTTACGGGGAGAGTTTGCCCATTGGCGCGTGTTGATGACGTAGTGTCATGGCGTCCGTGTATATCCGCTTCTGTGTCTGTAGTTTTCTCAAAAGATTCACAACTACAAATCAGTCGCTTTCAGTGGACCAATAAGTAAAATATTAACGCTGAAGATAAAAAGAGGTTCTTATTATATCGACTTACTAGTGGAGTATTTATTTATTTAAAATATATATTTTATTATTATTTGAATGTGAATTGTGTGTGAGTGACCTAATTAATTTTGTATCCCTATTTGAATAGCAGATATTATATCTAAAAATGTGGAAATCACTTAACCTTTGTTATTATTATTATTATTATTATTATTATTATTATTATTATTATTCTGTCATGTTCATTTATTATAGGCCTATATTTATTTATAAAAATACCTAAATCCCAAATATTCGTTTTACCTTCTTTTTCTTTTTCTTCTTCTTCTTCTTCTTCTTCTTATTTCTAAACGCCATTCCATTTTAACAAACATGAAAGTTGCTTCAGAGTCTGTTTTTTTTCTCATGGAGCTGAAAATAAAAAGCACAACCTGCTAAAGAAATACATTTAAACTTAAATCTTTTCAATTTAGGAACAATTAAGAACCATAATGACATGAAAGGAACGTGGGGCTGAATATAAAACTGGCGTGGTCGGGTTTTAGAGAAGCCGCTCAGCTGTACCTAACTCGAGTTGACACAGTTTGACCCAAACCGTGTGGCTCTGTGGCCTACTTCTCCCGCCCCTTTCTTAAAAAAAACAACAACCCCAGAACATTTCTGTGGAGGTCTCCTGCTGCGTAATGCATTGATATGTATCAAAATTCTAACGTTATTAATAATCCTATAATATAACTTGCTGCTTTGAACCTGAATTATTCCCAAAGGATCTCAAAAGGGAACATCGCCTTTTCTTCTATAAAGACCCCTTTATCTGCTTAGTGTGTTTAGCTGAGGCTTAGTGATGAACAAAAAAAAAAAAAGCTCACTACTGCACAAAAGTGCTTTTGAGCGTCTGTGTGAGGAAGCCACCCTTAAAGGCTTGGAGTCGGAGGCGACGATGTGTTTTGTTGTTTGCTTTCTTTTTAATGTTTACCAGTGGAGTTTAGATTGACCCCGGCTGGCATGTAGCCCACTCCTTCACAAAGCACATCTCCTTTTCCATAGACTCAATAATTAAGCAATAATAAAGGGTTTAAAATATGTCTCAGGCTTTAGAGGGCGAGGCAGTGTGAGCAACCTCAGGCTTCGCTTCTATAGAAACAGTAAATCTAGAGATTTTACACTCAGATGAGCAGCAATGGATTAATTTGTTTAATGTTGACAGATACAAAGAGGCCCTAATCTGCGCTTTCTTCTGTGGCCTTTACCCAGAAAGCTACAGAGACACGGCTATGTTTCTCAGTCTCTCTGTCACCTGCCTGTCTACAGGTGCCTCCGGCAGCCCCCACCACCAGAACAGGAAAAGGCAGGGGTCAGAGGTCACAGTGCAGGCAGTTGCCATGTGAACTGAAAGAGAAAAAGAAATTTCATTTCAGAATGAGTAAAAAAAAAAAAAAACTCGTCACCTTTTCTCCTAACAAACAATTATGTGATCAATTAAAAGTAAATACATACAGGTGCATCTCAAAAAATCTGAATATCGTGGAAAAGTTCTTCTCCTTTTTTTTTTACACATAAAGTGAAATATTTCAAGCCTTTTTTTGTTTTAATCTTGATGATTACGCCTTACAGCTCACGGAAATCAATCCACTATATTACATTTTTTTTAGATGCACCTGTATATAATAAGAGAAAGCAATGTAATACATGCATCTCACGTGGCCTTTTCTTGTCATGCGATCTTCGTATCTGACCACCTGCTCCTTCCCACATGAGAGTAAAAACTTCTTTTGTAGGAGTGCCATGATATCTCAGTCCCAATGCACATCTTCAGATCAAAATATTTTGTCCTGTACCTGTGTTAAATACATCTGGCCTGTACACAACCTCAAGCGCATGATTCAAGCCAATTATATTATCTAAAATTAACATGAGTATCTTATCATTTTCATGCTGTCCCAAACTACCAAACATGGTTCAAGTTAAATGGGGAAGCCTTAATATACAATACGTGGAGAATAGAAAAGTGAAGGCATCTAATGGATGCATGAAACACTTACAACTATCGTTAAATGATGTATTGGTGGATTTTCACTGCATTAAATGGAGTTTTTATGAAACATCTTAATAATCAGGGAATAAAGTAGACTGGAAATTATAGAACATTATTCAGGTGTAATATTTAGTACACTATATGGTCAAAAGTTTATGGACACCTCACCATCACATATACCAAAATATGTGGTTCGTCTGGTGCTACAAAGGTTGAAGCACACAATTGCATAGAACGTCTCTGTACGCTGTAGCATTACAGTTTCCCCTCACTGGAACTAAGAGGCCCGACACTGTTCCAGCATGACGATGCTCCTGTGCACAAAGCGAGCTCCATGAAGACGTGGTGTGTGAAGGTTGGAAGAAGGTGGAAGAACTGAAGGTTCCTACACAGAGCCCTGACCTCAACCCCACCTTTGGGATGAACTGGAGTCTCCTCACCATCACATCAGTATCTGACCTCAACCTCGCTAACGTTCTTGTAGCTGAATGAACACAAATCCTCACAGCCACGCCCAATCTAGTGGAAAGCCTTCCCAGAAGAAAGAGTGGAGCACATTACTGTATAACAGCAAAAAGGTGAATAAATCAAACAAACACGTATGATCTTCAGGTGTGCACATAATGACTTTTCGATCAGAAGTCCAACATTTTAACCACCGAGCTAACACTGCAATGTCATTGAGAATGAAAGTAAAGGCGCAAATCAGCAAACGTGTCATTAAAATGTCTTTCAGTCAGTTTTGACAAAAGGCATGCTTGTTTTGGATTTTTGATTCAGTTATCATGATGATGACTTCAGAAATGTATGATGTGTGTCTATGGTGCTTTGATTTTGATTTATTACAGCAAGGATACATGCACAAAAACTGTCCCAATAAATCTGAATATGTATTTTTTAAACTGTTTCTCAATATCTTTTATATAAAGAGATGCAGTTTTAAATACAAGCCTCGCTGTGAAGCTTCTCTTTTCTTCTCTTTCTCTCCTTTATCCTGTTTAGCTTGTGTGCTACAGACGTGGGAGGCCATTACACTGACAATGATACGCAGCTAAACTGCGTAATGACAGAGCTCGAGCCCATTCATTACAGGCGAGAGGCGCGAGACCTTGGTCAGGATGCGCGCGAGGGGGTCATGATCCGCGTAAATAAAAACGCCATTTAAACTTTCTTTTAGAAAATAATAATAAAAAAAGGACAAAAAAAAAAAAAAAAAAAAAAAAGCGCACCGTTTGTGTAGAGCAGGTGGATGATTGTACACGGTTGACTGACCACGATGTAGAGAGAGAAAGAGAGAGATGCGCTCGCGGAAAGAGCATTCAATTCGCGCGAGCTTCCTCAGTGTGATTGCTAATTAGCGCGAGGACGCTGCTCTGTTTCGCGCGGGCACCCCGCCGACCTGACAGGAAAGAAAAAGCTAAGCTAATCTAACTTACCACACGATAAATCACTCTGTTTTCTTTTCAGAAGACACTGACTGACAGCTCCAAACATTTCCCCCCTTTTTTACTTTCCTTCCCACAGTTTCACTTGT
>JANDJT010000081.1:24294846-24306415 GCA_024331685.1 Stegophilus panzeri | reverse complement strand
TTATTTTACCAAAAAAAAAAAAAAAAAAAAAAAAAAAAAAAGAAAAAAAAAAAAAAAGGAAAACACCGGCGGAAGAAATACGTACATTTTTCAGTGTATGAGTGTGTGTTTAAAATAATCATCACACACTCGACACATTTCCTACACTGACCGAGACCAAGAACATGCTGAGCACGGCAGGAAAATAAAGGGTTCGATAGTGACACAACTGCGCTGAAGGAGACAGAAATGCGATTTGATTACACATAATAATTCACTATACATGCCTCTGGTCCATTTTCAGCCTTTGGAGAGCCATTTTATTTAGTTTCATTAGTCTAAACAAGAAAAAAAAAATCTAATAAATCTGAAATGATAAAACTAAAGATATGGAGTAAATAGGGATGTTGGAATAAACAGGGCTGACAGAAAGAAAGATGTTAAAGAGGGAATGTGCTAAATGCTGAGGATGTTCACGGCTGAGCCGGAGCGTGGCTTGGTCTGAGCACTGTGTTTCAAAGCGGCTGTTGAGCACGAGTAAGTGTGTGTGTGTGTGCGGTGGTGTGTTGTGTTTCCTGTAAAGGAAGTTCAGAATACGGAGATGAGGGCAAAAACTCCGTAGAGCAGAGCGCAGGGGTAAGCCACGAGCAGCTGCTGGCCATCCATCGCTAGAGCGGAGATGAAGATCTTCGAGGCGGAAAAGCTGCACCAGCCGATGATAGCGGCTGTTAAAACAATTCCCAGCAAACCTCTGAAATACACACGAGGGCGGCCAATTAGTCATTCTGAAAAATTCCTCCACAGCAGCTCTCTCTCTCTTTTCATATCAACATTTTACTAACTGATCGCTTTAAGCACACGCTGCTGATGAAAGGTTTCTGAAACCCTTTTGGTAATTAAATAATACAAAAAGCTAAATGTTCGTATTCATCGTCCTCTTTCAGAATCTAAATGAACACTTTATTAAAGACGAGTGTTTCTGATCTGTAATTTACTCTAAACTGAGATTTGTATATAATAATAATCATTTTTTATTATATACAGAAGATTGTTCACAGAGCGTCTAGTTTAGGATCCTTATAATGAGCTCATTAGGATTCTGCAATCGTAATGAATTTATACGGATTGCTGAAAAAATCTTTGCACGTAAACACAGCTGGTGTGTTTAGTATCGTGACGTAATTAATCACAGTATCGCTATGATAATGCTCGTATGATCCAGCCCTAGCGCAGACCATCAGTCCACCACCTGCGTGGCTAGATTTATGTGATGAGAACGCGACACACGCTCGATCGGGATACAGACGCCGGGTTTGATACGGGAGGCTACTCACTGTAAGGAGAAGACCACGCCGAAGCTGGAGAGGAGAATCATGGGTAGCAGACAGTACCCCAGGACGCTGGCTACGCAGCCGAACGAAACGCCAGTCATGCTCATGAGGTTCAGGAGGCAGTACATGCCCAGGCAGCCAATGGCACTAATCCCGTACACATAGCCGAACTGGATCTTACCCGTCTATACACATAAAAACACAGACGCCATTTTAAGGCCAGGCACAAAGCGCAAAAATTATACTATTGCTAATAATAAACCTTGTAACTCAAATAACTTATCTGGACCAGACTGTGAAACGTAATACCCTCGCTTTCGTCCCAGTGTAAGACTCGAGGGCTGAGCCAATACTTACGAGCAGAAGCGTAGCCCCGAAGGCCAGGCAGAACACCATGGGACCGGTCAGATCCGTTTCATTCATTATGCTGCCATCTGCTGCCTTCATGGGGTGCAGCACCGTCAGCGTCTTCTGCCAGATGTGGTCGAAGTTGATTCCCAGCTCTGCAAGGAATAATGATGCGACGCAAAAATGCGCTAGTCTGAATTCATATCAGTAAATATAACCTGCAATCATGCAAAAGGTATCGATATTCTACACTACAGGCCCAAAAGTTTGTGGACACCTGAACATCACACCCATTTCCTGTTATAATGCGCTCCACTCTTCTGGGAAGGCTTTGCACTAGATTTTGGGGCGTGGCCGTGGGGATTCGTGTTCATTCAGCTACAAGAGCGTTAGTGGGGTTGAGGTCAGGTGCTGATGTTGATGTGAGGAGACTCCAGTTCCAGTTCATCCCAAAGGTGATGAGTCAGTAGGGTTGAGGTCAGGGCTCTGTACAGGACACTCGAGTTCTTCTACCTTCTTCCAACCTTCACACACCATGTCTTCATGGAGCTCACACTTTTTGTGCACAGGAGTATCGTCATGCTGGAACAGTGTTTGGGATTCTTAGCTCTTATGGAAATTGTAATGCTACAGCGTACAGAGACGTTCTATACAACCGTGTGCTTTAAACTTTGTGGAAACAGTTTGGGGAAGAACCACGTATAGGTGTGATGGTTCACAAACGTTTGGCTATGTGTATATTACAGGTTAATATTAATTCAGTTAACTCTAAGTAAAGGCAAGTCAGAACGCAGCAGTGACACAAAACGTGCTTTTCCATCTAAAAACCCTACTGCATCCATTACTTCATTTCCCCCAATTCTTGGCCAATAATTGCTCTTCGTCAGCTTTCCCTTTGTCCTTTCCAGAGTAGTGTGTGTGTGTGTGTGTTACCCTCCAGCAGTGGCGGCTCGTCCTCGAAGCTGCTGCCGTACATGGACTGCGAGGTGGCCGGTGTGAACGCAGGCGTGGGCTGATAGATCTGTCCCGTGTAAGGCTGCTGAGGCTGCATAATCGGCGGCGCACTGTATCCCATCGGCTGTGAGTAGTCGTACTGACCGTACTGCCTGGGTGCAGAACACGTCATCAGGAGACACAATCAGAGGTTTACAGTAACGGCGCACGCTGCTTTCCAACACTGATCTTAAACGCACCCCGACTAACCTCTCCTCCTGTCTTTAGAAAGATTCGGTCTTAATTACTGTACAGTGCTACTCGTTTTGATCGGGTTACGCAAGACAAACAGTTCTGACGAATGTAAACAGTGCTACCAGAAACTCAGGAACTGTACAATGCATCAGAACCCTGACGGCAAGTATCCCAATCCTGTCACCATTTAGAAGAACAAACAAACAAACAAACAAACTCCTCCCAATCACACCTGTTTGCCTTGTAAATAACTGTACATAGTTTGATAAGATTTATACTGTTAAATTGTCTATAAATACTGTTATAAACAATAATACGTTCCTTTATTATTAATAAATATATTTTGAGATTTACTTGTATGGATCTTCTGCATTGCTGTAGCTGTAACTGCCCTGGCTCTGGTCGTCTACATTGTAAGGAGACTGGTAGAAGTCTGTGTTGAAGCTCTCAAACCCGGACATGGTGAGCGGCCTGGTTTAAGTGAAAACACACACACACACACACACACACACACACACACACACAGACAGACAGACCGAGAGATTCAGGCATCTTGGTGTATGATGCAGAGAACTCGTACTTTACCAGGGTTGCCAGGTCTCCATTATTACCCCTCCTTTCCTTCAGCAAATCTTTACAATAGGCTATATCTTATAACAGAACCGTCTCTGTACATCATACACACACTTACACTTTGTCTTTATTTGCTACAACCTGTGTCTGTTAGGAGGAATTTATTTAACATTTATGTAAGGAGTCTCCAGTGTCAGCACTTTGTAAGAGTCACGGTGTTCAAGGAAAGAGGAATTATAACAAGCTGTGTAGTTATCACATGCGACATCCTGTGTGATGATTATGGAAAACAACTCGCTAATGCTGCTTGAATTTCCTCATTTGTAAGTCGCTTTGGATAAAAGCGTCTGCTAAATGAATAAACGTAAATGTAAATATAATGTCAGTGTATAAATCAACGAGTGCCTAGTATATCTTTTAGCTAAGCTAATTGCATCAGGAATGCACGGCGCTGAGATTAAACGTTCAGGAAAATGTCATGACTATAATTTAAAAAAATAACACTGATCTCCGCAATAAAACTTACTTTTAGGAGAATAGCTAACATTGCTAAGTGTCTGGCTAAGTTACAGTTATTGCTTCACAGTCATAACAACAGCGAGTTCCGAGAGGAGTTTAATAAACCTTATTACAAAACTATAACAAATAAATATACAGTCAAACATCCAACATCTCTCCCTGAGTGAAATGTTTACCTTCAGCAGTCGGTGTAAACAGCACTGAAAACCACAACCAACTCGGCTAGCTACCTACGTGTCAAGGCAGATATTATTCACTTCCGGGTCAAGCGGCGAGTTAAGGAACTGAAGGCGGAATAACATGGCGGTTTGAAGGTGACGTGCGCCCTCTACAGGTGTGAGCGCTTTACAACAAAATCTAAATTCAGGAGGTGAAATTCAGATCCTGGGGGATCAACAGACGTTTTCCATTTTCTAAGACACCAAATTCAGACCATATTATATAATACTAATGTAATGAAGTTATATAATATGTATAAATGAATCATGTGAATCATCTACAGTCCCGAAATGAAGTGAACTAAACATCCCAATAATTCTTGCTGAGTTAAATATCATTCTGCAGCTCACATGAGACAATGCTTAATCAGAGTATATTTTTATGATAAATCATGAACTACCCCTACATAGATTGAGCTATGACTATAGTACCTAGAAAGTCAGTTTATCCAGTAATTTGTGGGCATCAGGTGTGTAACACTATACCTGTATTCAATTCAAGTCCATTTAGTTATATATAGGCCTAGTGCTTTTAACAATGGACATCATAAAGCAGCTTTACCAAAATCCGATAAAGATTTAAATTTGTCCCTAATGAGCAAGCCAGAGGTGACGATGGCAAAGAAAAACTGACATGAGGAAGAAATCTTGAGAGGAACTGTATCTGTATCTGTGTCCGTATTACAATTTCTAAACCCGGAATGGGCGTGACATAAAACTAATTTTTTTTCTTTTTAAATTAAATATGAGCCCTTACCACTCTACCCATAAAACACTGTAAAACACTGGAAAGATGAAGACATGCCAGGAGTGTCAGTGTGAATGGTGTGTGAATTCTAGCTCCATTATTTCATCTACATGACTCAAAAGACAATTTTGTAATCCTGCTGGCAAACTAGTATAGTATATTGTTAAAGTAAATGGTATATATTAAAAAAGAAATCACTGAATGAATCATTATGTTAAGGTTAAGTAATCAAAAGTAAAATCCAATCATGCATGACCAATATATAAGGTATTAAAAGAGAAATCAGTATGTTAATCAGAGAAACTACGATCATTTTGGTGAGATCATTGAACACATACACTGCAGATAAAAATCTTTTCTTTTAAGCCTACTCTGTCATTTCTCAGAAAAATCATACTCTGTTTTAATCGGTATCTTTTGATGTTAATGAAGTCTTTAGAAGTTTGTTGAAATAAAATCTTTTTAATAAAGTAAGCTGATTGAACTTGCGCCACCATTATAGATAAGATATGAAGAAAGAAACATAATTGTGGTGAATTGTGAGAAATATAATCCAAAGAAGAAAAAGGGAAACCCCACCAAATGAGATCATTGTTTTAGCAGTGTATAAAAACCCAAGCATTGATTGTAAATGTCAGATGATCTGCAGACATCTTGACTTTTATGATTCTTTTTTCTGATTTTTTTGCCATGACTCAGAGATTTTTATTTACGATAAGGTGATTTTCCACAACACGAGTAGTATAATTTAAACCACAGTGACCTTGACCAGGCAGTTACTAAGGATGAATGAATGAACACTGTATTTTATGTATGTTAATAAATGTGCTCTTTGCTTGTCACGCAAGCTTCATATCTGACCTCTGGATCGCGGTCATATCGAAGTAAAAACATCCTGTTTGGGTGGCTTTTTTCTTTTTTCTTTTTTCTTTTTATAACCAGAATCTTGATGCACACCTCTAGTCTCAACCAGAACCCTGCGAATTCTGCGCAAAAAACCTCCCAAACAAAGAAACAAAACCCAGTACTCCACTTTCTATTCATCTCCATATTGGTATCTGTTTACACATCATCTGTTCATTCTAAATAATGTATTCGTATTTGGTTACATCCCTAATGGATATGTTTCCTGTGTTCTTTCGAGGAGAGCACAAAGTAATGAGAACTCAAAATATCAAATGGACAGCATGGACTACTCTGTTTCATAACCTCAATTTAGTATCTTGTGGCCACATTAAACTCAACTGTACATACAATTCAGTAAATTGTGTTCTAGAAGGAGAAACACACACGGTCAGTGCACTTCAGCTGCGCCACCCGACAGCAGATGCAGGGTTTTTCTTTCTTCTCTAAGCCTGGCATTTTCAGGTGCAGTGTGTCCAGTGTGCTCAGAGTAGATCTCAGTGGTCAGCACTTTTAGCTCATGGTGCTTTGGGCTTTATTAATTCAATTCTACTTTTCCATTACTATTAGGAGCTGTTGTACACTACTGTGCTCATAGATGATTTTACACTTTTATTTAGACATACAGTAATACAGTATATGTCTTAGGGCGGCGTCACATCCAGGGTCTATTCCCGCTTCACACCGAGTCCAGGGATAGGCTCCGGATCCGTGACCCAGACCAGGATAAAGCACTTACTGAAAGTGAGTGAGTCAGTGTAAGACATAAATAAGACTCTAATGGGTTTTATTTTCCACACTGAAGTATTTTCCAATGTAAAGTTTGAGGCTTGCTTATTCTCATGTCTTTGCAAGTAAAAATATCTTGAATATAGGCAAATTCAACAAATGTGTCTCTTTTTTTAGATTGCTTTTAAGCTAATATAAGATTATTAGTCCTTTTATTTATTTTTGTGTCATTTCAAGCATGAAATTGTCTTCTGTTGGCAGATGATTTGGTTTTTTCAAGTGTTTATTTCTAGAAACAAGCAAACTTATCCCTCACAATAGCTTGAAATTACTTAAATGAATAGATTTATCAATGGTCTTATATTTCTTATATAATAATCTCATAGTGAGAAATATTAGATAAGATTGAATTTTTTCGCCGTGTGCATAAAGAAAACATCCTGGTGTTAAATGGATCCAATCAATAATAAAAGTGTGGTGTGGTGTGCAGTGTAATGCACAGCATGGTAAATAAAGTAATACCCTGAGGTTTATATATTCCTGTTGTTTTTATTCAACACATGACAGAACATACTGTAATTAAGGTAAGGGCCTTTAATATTTTCCTGTAAAACATGTATACATATGGGAGATTTCACACGACAGGCACGAAGGCACAGAAAGCAAAGCTGCAGGTAACAACACAAAGGGGATGACAGCAATGGCACAGATCTGTTTCTGATTTATAAAAAAACATTTTGCAGAGAGATTGTGTCTGTACAAGGAGAATGAGGACAGATTTAAAGAAAAAGAGCGTTCATCCGGCTGTAAGTGTGTTTGTATGGAGGCTTGTTGTGTGTGAGAACTAAAGCATGAGTACATTTTAAACAGTATCTTATCATGAGTGCAAGAGAACAAATATGTATACATGTCTTTATGGCCATATGTATTTATGACCATTATACTGTATATAAAATATATTAAATCCATATACGCACATATAAATTTAAAATAAAGTAAATGCATATAGATCTTGTAGCCAGAGTGTATGAAGCATTAGCCACGCACAACTGATCTGTCAGTGACAAGAAAAGACAAATCAGTTTGGCATATGGTCATGAATTCCTTCTGAAAATACCCTTTACTAATCCATGCACTCCAGTTCATGCCAAGTTCCGTATAAACACAGCTCGAGCTCTTGATCTGCTTAACTGAATAACAAAGTGCTAGCTGAATCCAGGCTGATGAATTCTCCATGCAGGAAGAATAAATGACCTTCCAGAGAAAAACAGTATTTGCTTTAATCTGGTGTTGTTGTATTACACACTGTTCCCTCATCAGGTTATAGTTTAGATAGTTAATTTAAATAGTTTTGTTCACTTACACGGATAGCCTTACATTTAAAATCAAATAAACATTTCGGGGGGAAAAGTTTTTTTTTGTTGCCACCTTTCATGTAAGCATTGCATCATTATCATTTTTTGATTTATTTTTTTAGGCAATAATTTCATTAGATGCCATGGCAGGAGTTTTATTCTCATTTTAGGTAACAGGCCATATTACACATAGTGCACTATAGAGTGGGCCGGACTAACAAAAAATCAGTTTAGTGACCAATAACACATCAGCAACTCCTCTTAAATGTGTTCTATCTGCATTTATCTGAACGGTACATTCTGTATTTTATGCACACAACAGATGAACACACTGCAATTCATTCCAAAAAAATAAATAAAACATGTTAGCGTGCTCATGAAGAATTTCATCATTAGCACGTTTTGTCAGTAGCTGAGTTATCGCGCTATTTCGCCCCCTAGTGGATGAACAGAGACTCTATTGCTTATCTTTGAATTCAGTTACTGTCTGTAGAACACTGATTCTAGACTCATTCGATGGACCGAGTTACACCCTTTACTGGGTCGGTTCTGGCCAGTCCATACAGAATTTCAGAGTTTTTTGTGATTGTTACGGCCAAAAATGCTTGATTTTGCGGTGGCATTTTTCAAAAAATTTTTTTGAAGTTTTTTGTGGGGTTTTTTTGTGGGAAATTACTTGAATTGCAATCGCACTAAATAGTTTTGCGCGGTCTTTCACAGTGATGAACTTTTCACTGTACTCATGTTCGACGCACGTGAATCGACGAGGGCTTTGGCTGAATGCGCGTTGTAATGATGTCACGCGACGCGTCTCGGCCCGAATCTGCGGACAATCTGCAATAATTTTGAAAATTTGCAAGTTCCTCTGAATATTGTGGAGTTTCCTTGATTTTGCATTAATGTCTGCGATCACAAAATCCTGGAAGGACTGGTTCCGGCCCGCAGGTTGTATGTTTAAGCCCCTGCACCATGGATTTAAATGCAGATACAGTTTTCTGTGTGTGTTTATGTGTCCAGTTTTATTTTTGCACTTGTGTGTTTTTGTGTTTATACATTCAGATTTATTTGTACAAAGCATGTGACTCTAACCTGATAGGAAAATGTTCTGTTGAGTGACATTTTGCTGATAAGGAAAGATGTTTGTGTGTGTGTGTGTGTGTGTGTGTGTGTGTGTGTGTGTGTGTATGCCAACCAAACAATTATCTCTCATTTTGTGCCAAATGGCAAAAGCAGTCTCTAAGAGGAGCAGCACGCCTACACTCCTGGAAATGAAAAACCCACGCTGCAGAATATGGCACTAAACCACACGCCCACAGTGGAGGAGTGCCAGTCAGAGCTGTGTGTGTGTGTGTGTGTGTGTGTGTGAAAAATGAGAAATCATGAGGACAGTGTTCCACAGAGGCATGGCAGCTTCTAATGGAATAACAGCTGGCAGGAGCAGAAGCCCTTAGCGCCTCATACTCTGACTAAATTATACACCCAGCCCATGCAACATGGAGGCTTCCAGCAGCCTCTTTGTGCAAATTATTTATTTTCAACTTTGCTCAAAAGAACCCGGTCAAACGAAAAGGGAAAATGGGATTCAGAGATTCTAGCATGCAATTCTCAATATACAGCACCATAAAAAGGTTCTGTTATGGAATATATTAGACTCTAAAAATAGCTACTACATACCCAGTATTAAAGATTAAATATGAAAAAAAAGGAAAAGTCTGTAAGTACATTCTAGAAAATCATAAATGCTCTGTAAGTGATTATTGTGACAGTGATTATTGTTTAGTGTTCGGTAGTTAACACATTTGTGTTCCAGACAGCAAATCCGTCAGCATACAAAATGAAACAGAAGCATGTAATTATGAATTATAGGCATTTTTTTCCCCTTACACTTGCTTGGTATATTCTGATTCTTCCCTTTGTTTGAATGAAAGGCTGCTGCTGAAATCCCACAGCTACAGCTGAAAAGTATTGCAGTAGGTTTTTCAGGATCAGGAACTAAAGGACTGCGAGAAGAAAACAAAAACAAGGCTGGAGCTAATGGCAGTAAATCCCCGTGGAGGTCAGATTGAACATGGCACCTCCCCGTGCTCGAGTTGAGACGGTGCTTGGCAACGTTTCTTCCCTGCAACAGTCCTGAAGAATCATCACTGATATCAAAACAAAAAGTTTTGAACCTTCAGAGCGACTTTATTGAAACGAAGGTTGTTTCTGCTGTGAGTGGAGATAACGAGGGCAGCTCAGTCCTTGCATGTG
The DNA here is from genome assembly GCA_024331685.1 of Stegophilus panzeri. Taxonomy (NCBI): domain Eukaryota; kingdom Metazoa; phylum Chordata; class Actinopteri; order Siluriformes; family Trichomycteridae; genus Stegophilus; species Stegophilus panzeri. Next base: position 24,296,274 of record JANDJT010000081.1, on the reverse strand, counting down.
ACTGGAGAGAAAGTTCTGGAATAACCCAAAAATTCAAAGTCTGGGTTCCGGATTTCTGATAGACAGGTTGGAAAATATTCATGCAGTGGCTGGAAGTCCCAGGCAGGGACTGCATGTTTTAGAGGGCTTGGTGATGGTGAGACAGTAGATCTGAAACCTCTCTGGAAATAAAATAATCTCAGCTACATCACGCTGTGAGCCACATGATAAGCAGATAATGAATAGGATTTTGGCTTAACTTTCACATTAGCTGTGTTTAATTAACCAGAAACTTTCTGTGGTGTAGAAAAACATGTACTGGGAACAAGTATAATGTAATACATGACTTTTAATTCTTTTAGTGCTTTTGAAACATATTGTGTTATTCTTTGTGTTAATACACAGCACAGTCTGGCAGATCTGAATGCTGAATGCTCTGTAACATGGTGCCTGACCCTGCTGTATACACCATGTGCTGCTGTGATTGTTATTAGTCCTTAATGGCTCATAAAGGAACAGCAGTTAGGGGGATGCATGCTCTTATTTCCCATTTCTCATAAAAATGGTGCATCGCTCCAGCATTAACAAAGCATGCAATAATGTACCTCTGGGCTATTAAATAAAAAGAAAAGAAAAAAAGAAAGAAAGAAAGATAGAGAGAGAGAGCGAGAGCGAGAGAGAGAGAGAGAAGGAGGCTTAGTCAGCTGCAGAGAAACTTCATTTGGACAAGCCTCAGCTAGACCCCTTAATGCACAACAGTGTTTTGTGCACAGGCTGACACTCTCGTGGGAGCGTTGTGGATCTGTCTCTGTGTGTGTGTGTGTGTGCGCGTGTGTGCGCGTGTGTGCGCGTGTGTGCATGTTCAGGAACAGCACCAGTGATGCAGGGCTGGAAAATATGATGATACAAAATCCTGCCAGCATGAATGAGTGTAGATTAGACACTGGTCCAGTCATATTAGGTGGAGGATCCAACTTTAATTTTGCAGAGGCACCACTGACAAAAACACTCTCATGGATATCAAACAATTGCAAACACAACACAGGTTTAAATATATATATATATATATATTCATAGGGGTGCCAATAAATGTGGCACACACGCGCGCACACACACACACACACACATATAAATAAATATGTGCATAAATAAATAATAAATAAATAAATATGTGCATGCCACAATTATTGAGACCCCATGAATTCATATGAGAAAAATATATTTGAAGTATATTCCCATTTATATTTTACATTTTTTAGTACACCTGGGTGACTAGAAACAGGAAATTGTTCAACCATGACTTTCTGTTTCACAGGGGTATAAATATGAGGTAACACACAGGCCAAATTCCTTTAGTCATTCATAACAATGTGTAAGAGCAAGGAATATAGCTGTGATGTGCGGCAAAAGGTTGTTGAGCTTCACAAAATGGGAAGTGTCTATAAGAAA
>JANDJT010000081.1:24276936-24294746 GCA_024331685.1 Stegophilus panzeri | reverse complement strand
ATTCTGTATGGAGGAACGGTCTCAGATCCCTCGCCATGTATTCTCCAACCTCATCAGGTATTATAGGAGAAGACTCAAAGCTGTTATCTTGGCAAAGGGAGGTAGCACAAAGTATTGAAAAAGGGTGCCAATAATTGTTGCACACCTATATTTTACCAAGATTTTTTTTTTGATAAACCTGTCTTGTGTTTGTAATTGTTTGATATCCATGAGAGCAGAGTATTTTTGTGATTTTTTCTTAAACAAAAGATCAAAAGGTTAAACATTAAAGAATTATTCACAGCCGTCTTTGTTCACATTTACCAAGGGTGCCAATATTAGTGAAGGGTACTGTAGTATTTTATACACTCACTGGAACACTTGGAAATGTATTATGAAGAAAACCAGTTGTGAAAACCTGATGTGGTGTTCTGCAGTTGTAGCCCATCAGACTGATGTGTTGTAGCGTTCTGAGATGCCTTTCTGCTCAACATGGTTGTAAAGACTGGCTATTTCTATACTCAAGTCTCATTCATTATACAGTGGATATTATAGACAGTCACCCAGATATTATAGACCTAAAGCTAAAACTCTACTGAAATAAAAAAAAAATGATGACTCTGATGCTGATACTGAACATCTTTCCAACAAACTTAGTAGTGCATTACTCTATAGTACACAGTTATAGAAGAGTAATGATGTATAATCGTACTAGCCGGTGTCACCTAGATGAGGATGGGTTCCTTTTTGAGTCTGGTTCCTCTCAAGGTTTCTGTCTCATATCATCTCAGGGAGTTTTTCCTCACCACTGTCACCTCTGGCTTCTTTATTAGTTATAAATCTAAATCAATGATATGGGTAGCTGTAAAGTTGCTCTGTGACAATGTCTATTGTCTGTTATATAAATAAAATTTAATTGGATTGAAATTATTTGAGTTAGCGTAGTCTTCCTGTCAGCTCCAATCAGTCAGGCCCTTCTCCTCGGACCCTCTCTCAACAACATGGTGTTTCCTCCTACAGAACTGCCACTCAATGGATGTTTTGGGGGGTTTTTCACACCATGCACATGCATTACATAAAAACTGCGGCCACATGATTGGCTGATTGGACAACTGCATGAATAAGCAGGTGTACAGGTGTTCCTAATAAAGTGGCCAGTGAGTAATTTGTTCAACTGAGTTGTCAGGTTTTAGCAAAGATTTCCAGCCAAACCACATTTTATCCCACAAACCACAGAAAAGTCCTGAAACTAGTCAAAAATTTTGGGCATTGGAAAAGGGAGACACATTTCTGCAGTACTGCGTGGGGAAAGGTCACTGTGGTGATTATTTGCTATAAAACAAGATATTGTTGGCCTCAGAGTATATTATACTAGCTCAAATTACCACAAAACCAAATCAATCCTGTCATTAACTGCCCTGTCTGCTCCTCCTCCGCTGAAAATGTTTATAGAGTGAGCATGGGGCAGCGTGATTCCCTCCCCAATGGGTCTCTATTTATTAGCGCTTGTTGTAGTTTTCATGTATGACCACTAGGTGCATTAATAACTCTATGGAGCTAAATAGGGCAGTGAGTACCTAGAAAGGCGAGCAAATCAACAAACCATCAGCTTATATCTGTCACTCAGAAAAGCTAATAATATTTCAATTGAATTAAAAATGTATGGAGTTGTTAATGAGGATTAATGATGATATAAATGAACCTGACCCTATGGATGAATCGCCACTGGGCCTACTTACACATTAATGCACGTTTGGAGGAAGTGGTAAGCAGAAGATGAAGATGGAATAATAATCTGCAGGGTGTAGTGCTCATGAGGATATTTTTGTAAAGGTCAATAAACATTAGCGGATGTTAAAGTGTCTGTCTCTGTCCGTGGTGCTGAAATGGAAAGAGGTTTGTTTGCTTGTTGTTGCTGCTGAGGGTTAGACAACTTTCCAAAATTCAACACTACACAGAGCCAAAAGAAAAAAAAATCCGTGCGAAAAGAAATCATTAACAAATGTGAAACGTGCAAACAGCAAGTTCAGAATATTCCGAAAGCTAAACATGTGTGAGTATGCATATCCTAAATGAGAAGTCCAGTGGATTTACCAGAACACCAAAAAAGACAAATATTCAAAGCAAGTAAAGATTAAAGAGCCAGTCTCGTGCGTGTCAGATTACATCCGGTCCGCGCGCCTACTCCTTTAAGATGATGTAATTCTTCATAAGCCATTATGTTTTTTCCTCCCTCCTAAACCGCTGAGGCAACATCAGCTGAGGCTTTTTCCCCCTTTCCTTTTTTCTTTTCTATTTTTTTTTTTAGACTGGCACCACCCTGAGCGGGAAAAGGGAGCTCCATGCGCGCTCTCGCGCTTCTTCACGATGTGCGCGGGCACGTACGTATGCACGTCGGAGGAAGAGAGAGAGAGAGAGAGAGAGAGAGAGAGAGAGTGTGTGAAGGCGTTGGAGAAGATCTGCTAATCCACACGAGAAGCGTGATGTCGAACAGAGCAGAAGTGATGCTGTCTCTGGCTCCTCCGGACACACCGTGAGTACACACCGCTCCATTGGGTTTCGGCTCCAAAGTTTCATCAGTCGTTTGGTGGAGTTATATTTTAGTGGACTTATTGTTGTTGTTTTTACCTTTACTTATAAACAGCACAGATGTTGCCTGTTTCGTTGAGTGCACGAGCGAGTGAGCCTGCTGTTTGGAAAATCAGACACAGAGGCGCAATATCTTTCTAATTTTGTGCTCAGACGTCCCTGAAGCTCTGCTGAAGCTCTCGTGAAACCACATCCCATGATCATATAGGGGTTTTTACTCAGATATATGGAGGGTTTTCTTTCTTCCCATTTTACCTTCACCGTGTTCTGATCGGAAGAGCAGACATCTTCTTTAAAACTAAACATTTCAGGGAGGAGTCAGATTTGAGTCAACTGCACATAACTGCAAATGCTTCTTGATTATCATGATGAAGATTGAGTTCATGTGACATCTTGTTGGAAGAAACTTTTCATTATTATTATTATTATTATTATTATTATTATTAGTCCATCCCTGATGACTGAAACTATGTCTTTGACCGGGAACTGTAGGACTCAGCCCGCGACCAAAGAGCCATCGTGCGCCCTGAACTGCTTTCCAGACGTTCTCGAGCTCAACGTGGGGGGTCAGGTGTACTACACGCGCCACGCCACGCTCGTTAGCCAGCCCGGTTCCCTACTGGGCAAAATATTCTCGCCAAAAAGCAGCGCGGTGCCCGATCTCGCGCGAGACCCCAAGGGTCGGTATTTCATCGACCGTGACGGCTTCCTGTTCCGCTACGTGCTGGACTTCCTGCGGGACAGACAGGTGGTGCTACCTGAGCATTTCCCTGAAAAAGCTCGCCTGAGGAAAGAGGCGGAGTACTTCCAGCTGCCGGACCTGGTGAAGTTGTTAACGCCCGAGGAGGTGAAGCCCAGTCCGGACGATTGCGCTCACAGCGACTACGAGGATGGTTCGCTGGGAAGCGACCAGCGCGCGTGCCCGCCGCCGTCCCTCGTGCCCGCCGACCGGAAGAGCGGCTTCCTCACGGTGGGCTACCGCGGCTCGTGCACGGCGGGCCGCGAGAGCCAAGGCCAAGCGGACACCAAGTTCAGGCGCGTGCCCCGGATCATGGTGTGCGGCCGCATTGCGCTGGCCAAAGAGGTGTTCGGTGAGACGCTGAACGAGAGCCGCGACCCGGACCGAACTCCCGAGCGCTACACGTCGCGCTTCTACCTCAAGTTCAAGCAGCTCGAGCGCGCCTTCGACGTGCTCTCCGAGTGCGGCTTCCACATGGTGGCGTGCAACTCGTCCCTCACCGCCTCCGTGCTCAGCCAGCACGCCGACGACAAGATGTGGTCCAGCTACACCGAATACGTTTTTTACCGTAAGTTAAAGTTACCGCTGCTTAGTGGATAAAAAAAAACATTTCCTCAAACTTCCTACCAGCCTCTGGTACCACCGGAGGCACACCTGATGTGTAATGCATTTCCTATAATGGAAAATTGTGTTGATCTCTCTCTCTCTCTCTCTCTCTCTCTCTCTCTCTCTCTCTCTCAGACCCTGCCTATGCTTGTCATCACAGTTTGAATTATTGGTTATATATTGATTCCACAGAAATGAATATTAGAGACTCTATACATGATATCATACCAAGAAACTTCTCCGAATTGAACGTTGCAGCTCTTTGAGTTGGCGATACGGAAAATATTACTTTAAATGACATTTTTTGAGGAACAATAGGCTGTTTATCACAATATTTAATTTTCATTAGGCCACAGTAAATCTGACACGCGCTCAGCTAAACTCTTTGGATGCCCCCATTTGGCATACTCAGTATTACTCATAGAGGAAAAGAATTCATGTATCTCAGTCTATGTTCTGAATAAATTACATAAAGATATTATGTGCAAAGTGGAACCCTTCATCTGAAAGAAGGCCTCTCTGTCCTGATCTTTATCTCAGTCATTATCATGCTGAAGTGGTAAAAGATGATGGCTTTTGTAATGGCTCTCATAATATTTTATGGTGCAAAACACTCCATCCACTCTGCTCCGTGAGTAGCTAATGCGATGCTGTGTCCATTGTGGCTCTACCACAGGGTAAAATGGAGAAACACTCATCATCCGCCTGAGGTTTTCACATTTCATAGCATAGACTTTCTAAAAATTGCTACCTCCAACGCTGCCAGTGCCTTATACGAACACACATGTTAATTATATTAGCGTATTAGCGATAAATAATGTATACAAAAACATTACATCAATAAGCTCATTGTACTAGCTCATGGCATTAAGATGAAATAAACAAATGATCTACATTATTATATAAATTACATAACAGTTAATTCATTAACTAATAAATTATTAAATACAATGTAAATAATTACGTGTGATACGATCACGTTAACTGTTTTCTGAATTTATTTCACTATTCTTTTATTTCATGACGAGGCCTTGGTGCAGGCCATGAAACAAATAAATCTGTCAACATCGTCCATCAAAACCAGAATCTCACGTCAGATTGGATCACAGCTAATCGATAGTGGACCAGGGTCGGAAAAGTGTGTTAAATGCTGATAAAAGAAAAATACAGAAATGATAAATACTGATGTTGATGTTCTTCAGTAAGGCTACTGTTTTAACTCCGACTATTTTAACGTAATAAAAATTGCTTATTGTTATTTGATAAAGAGGTAAAACAAGACATGGCACTAAGGAACTAATAAATGCTGTGATATTCTTTAGATTGGACTGTTGCAGTTCGTTGCTGTTTGGCTGATCTGTGCTAGGACAGGACCTCAGTCTTAATCTAATGTTAGGGTTTATATTGACTACAAAGTCCTGCATAAGATATTTATCATCCTACATGTTTTAGATCTGGCATATCCTACTGATCTCCTGATGCATTATAGCGCACCCTGAGCATTTAATTCAGCTATAGTAGACCTTCTGTTAATCCAGCAGATCCCCAAATTTCTGGAATAGTGATTATCAGTAATAGGTGTATTTTAAACCCAGACTTGGTGGAGTCAATGCTGCCTCACTGCTCTTTTCCATCAAAACTGTTGCTATTCATTCTCTCTTGTGTTTACGGGTCTGTGCAAGATTCACTCCCCAGCATGCAAATCTATTTACCAGTTTGTTGTATGGTTAGAATGATTGACAATCCATCATTGTGTTTGACATTCTGAGCACTTGCAGTCTTGTGTTAAGCCAAAATCGTAAAAGTGTGTCATTTCCTTCTTCAATGTCAAGGCAATCATTTCCTCCCTTCCAGCTACAATGCCATTTTTCTTACTCTTTATGTCATTATCAGCTCCATGTACTTCCCTTTAGGATGAAAATGGTAACCAGTCTGTTTCCTCAATACAGAAAATCATTTCAGTCGTTTCAGTCTCTTCCATCACAGACACATTTCATTTGCCACTTTTTAAAGTTGCTATAAGTTTAAGACAATTAAAGCAGTGAAAAGAGAGAAAGAAAATCTAATAAGGAGGCCCAGGAGACCGAGAGACAGTACAGTGATAGTTTACCTGTAAAGAAAATAAATGGACAGAGTTGTCCTCTAAACCAAAGCAAGATTTTTCATAACAAGAGCTGTGTTAGTATAATAGAAATGCCACTCTGTGTCAGTGCCACCATCATTGGAAATACAATATAACATAAAATACTAAATCCATCTCAAAAGCACAAAACCTAAAAAAAAAAAAAAAAAAAGTTCATTGTTTAGAGATTTGATTAGTCTTTTAAGTCATTTTTTTTTATTTCCAGAAATCGTCATAGAAGTAAATGCTAATGTCAGTGAGAAAGTTTGGTTCAAAGCTGGTTCCAGGTTATGTAAGTGCATGTATGTCCCACTACGTACAATAATTTCTACATGGAGATTTCTCACGGAGAACTACTGCTCATGTCAGATCAAGAGCCGTAGATCAATAGTGTAACGTGTGCTTAAAGGCAGAATGCAAGCGTGTATACTCTGTGTGTGTTTTATTAGGGGCGTTCAAAAAAATAAAAAAGTATAGTCGATATCCGTTGCTGGGGTCAAAAACCTGGAAGGCAACATCATAAAAGAAGTCGGAAAAATGGAATCGACAAGAAGAGAAAACAAGACTTAGCAACGCGACAAGACTTCACAACAAAGAACAAAAACAGCAGGTATACATCAACAAACTAATTACAGGCTTTACACAGAACAGGTGAACACATTAGGGTAATCAGCGAATGTCAGAAGTGGGCCGGAGACATGATTATAGGACAGGAATAATAATCATATGACATGAACCCAAAACTAAACAACATGTAAGCGGTGCTTGCTGTGCTTGGAATCGCGCCACGATAAAGAGTTTGATGTACAGTTCTGACAGCAGAAACAGGTTCAGCAATTATAAAAGTTTACATACACACCGTTACTGCACTCATATACTGACATCTAAGCAGAAATGTACTGAATCATCATCATTAAGTAATTCCAGTAAAATCAGCAAGATTCCAGAGCTAGGTATATTTTTGTAAATGGAGTTATCCAGTGAGTATTCAACAAAACGCCAAGAATAAGCAGCTGCCTGTTCAGGTGAAGAATATCTCTTACAGAAAGCTGTTCTTCTGTAATAACGTTTATACATTACGAGGGACGTTGGTTCGAATATATGATGTGTGTCCCAGTGCGGCAAGCGCTGCGGGTATTTAATCCATACTTCGTTTTGAGTTCATGTCATGTGATTGTGTCTGATCATGTTATTGTTATTTTGTTATGATTTTAGTCTTGTCTCCACCCCTGTCCTGTCGTAGGTGTCCAGGTGATCTGCGTTTAGTCCTTGATTAGTCTATTTATACCCTCCTGTGTCTTTGTCTCGCTGCAAAGTCTTATCCTATATTTTGAATGGATTTATTTCCGAACTGTGTTTTCTAGTTTCCGTGTTCTGTGTTTCTTGGTTTTGACCCTCACTTGTTTTCCACGCTCTTTTGAAAACGGATTATTCTTGTTTTGTCTGACCCATTCCATGGAAATTGATGGCGATTCTTGGATTTCCCAAAATAAATATCATGCTGTGTTTATGCACTTGTGTTCTGCCTCAGAGTGCACGGCACATATAGATGAAAGAGTGGATGAATTTCTGGGAATCTTTAAAAATAAATAAATAAACCAACCTCTTGATTGTTTTTTCATAATCTCATTAGGTTTTATTCTGTTAAGAATGAAGCAAGTTATCATGCCTTCTGAGATGCAATTTAGTGAGTTTTGACCTCTTACTATTACTAAGTCAAATTTAAAGTGAAGGTTAGGATCAATTGGCTTCTTAAGTTGGTGAAAAATAAGTCCAACAGCCATATTATGGTCAGAGCTTTGAGCCATGAAATTTTCCAGAATAAAAAAGTCACTTCTCCAATTAGACCATGAGAACCCTTTCTTAATTGCGTCAGCTTTAGCAGTGATCTGCATGCCTTGGAGGTGGAGGGATAATTGCGTGGGCTGCCTGTTTCACACGCTAAGCGGAGGTCTGTGGAGTTAATATGCAAGACACTTTGCAGATGGCTGTGTCCTTTGGCAAACAAGGCCTACAGTTATCAAAATCCATCATCCCTGAATCTCATTTTAGCCAATTAAGTAAAGTTATAGGCTGACAGTGCTTCGCAAAGCTCCTCTTTAATCATTTGGTTGTTGTCATGATGTGTCTGGAATGTTGTTCGGATAGAACAGTCTGACTGATTCATCAGCATGGAACAGCATTTGAAATGAAACGCTATTCAAAATGAATAGTAATGATATTCAAAATGAACACACTGATGGAGTTCATGTTTGCTGTGTGTAAAAATATCCACATATCCATAAAGGGTGCTAATAATTGTGTCAATAATACAGGGTGCCCCATAAGTCCTGCATCATAGGGTAAATGTATTGTTTTAATATTATTTACAGACCACGATATAAGCAAGGAAGACTGAATCCAAATAATTCTACTCACAGGAAATCAAAGTGAAAGAGAAGATGAGAAGATATTAAACAGCTTCTCTAAATTAAAGCTTTTCTTTTGCTATTTTGTTTTGGGTTTTTTCTCTCTTATGATGCTGGACTTATGAGACATGCTGTATAATCACCTCTAGCTTTGTTATCTTCTGTGCTGTTATTATTTTCTCTGTGCCTTTCTTTCAGTGTTCAGTCTTTTCATGTTTGAGCCCTCTTCCCATCTGCGAACATCTCAGTTTCTCTTTGAACTGTGTCACAGAGCCAAATTGTTTTCTCTGGCTTGTGAAGTCAGACAGAAAGCACACAGCTGCTCCTGCTCAAACACGGCTTTACCTAATTGGCTTGCATGACATTAAGTAGCGAAAAAAAAGCCTAAATGAGATTCAGTCCAAGAAAGAATGGCCTTCCTGAACTTAGTGGCTCATTGTTTTATTATATTTCACTTCTATGCCCATGAGCCGGCCATAGTGTTACTACAGAGTCGCACGTTCACTCCTAATAGTCCCGTTCTCGAGTCTGGATCCAAGTAAAATTTGATCATTTTGGTTCATTTGCTGTTTAGTTTGTTTTGTTTTCTCAAACATAGCAAAAAGCAAACGTATCCTTAATTCACTGGTCAGAAATATGATGATGTAAAAAGTAAACAAACCTTCACCAAGTGTGAGTAGAGATCACAAAATTCACCTGAGCATGAAAAACATGCAGCTGATGCTCAGTAAACTTGTTTTAAAACATTTTCTATGTTATTTTGTCAGTCCAAATCTGCAGAACACATTACATTTCTGCAGTGCTACAGCTCTGCCGTTTGGCTCAGTTTAGCAGCTCACAACTTCAAGAAAATGTCACCTGTAACCCAAAACATGTCACGTTTAGTTCACTTCCTGCAGGTGGATTGATTCAGGGTTGAATCTGACTAAAATCTAACCATGCCAGAGTTTGATTTGAATCGGACCGAGAACAGTTCGCTCAGACGGTCTTGGAGAGGTTATTTGGTCCACACTAGTATGTGACTGCCGTGTTCTCACTTGCATAAAAAAACGCACCCATGAGGAAAACACACCACAACGCTGCACATGTGAGAGCACCGCAGTAGGCACCGCTCGCTCACTCGCTCCTGGTTACTCGAGATCCAAGGGAACAATCTCTTTATTGTCGGATTTGACAGATGAGAAGAGTGTATTATGTCTTTTTCATTCTGTAGAGAAATAATCTCAGATATACAGTACATGCGAACACCGTGTATGTTGTAGTTATTAGGCAGGTAGTTAAGCCATAAAACGGAACAGCATGCTCATTTGTCATTAAGTAGCGGAAGGTATATTAGGTCGGATATAGGAATAAATCTGAATATTACAGTATATTGCACAGGAAGAGTTGGTAGAGTTGGTATGACCCGTACATATTTAGGGCTGCAGTCACAGTAGCATGAAACTTTGAACTGGCTTTGAGTTAATGTGATTGTCCTTTTCTTCTTATTGCCATTTTTCTTACTGTTCAAACATGCATATGCTGTAACTGAATGAAGAATATGTTCAAACAGATCACAAAATTGAGCTGATACCTGAAAGAACCTGCAGCAATGAAATGTAAGAATGCATCAGTGGGTTAAAAGAAGGAGAAAGAGCTACAATGGGAAAGCTCCCAGTGAACGAGTCCAATCCTGAACATTTCACTGGTCCATGTAGTTGTGCTGGTCCACCAAATGTTTGTCCACATGAACGCCGCTGTGCTGCGACGTATTCCTCATACAGAACGGACACTCAGAAGCATGGCCACACGTACAGTACACAAGCAAGGACAAGCGCAAAGTCAAACCAGAGATGAGAAAGTTCAGGTAGATTTCCAGCAAAAGTTCTGGAATGTGAGTGGAACCAAAAAAATTACGTACATGCTTCTCAAGTATTATTGTTTTTCTGTAGCTGCCTTTTCAAATATCTGGTTGGAAATCTTCGCTCACATAGAGGTAGGATTTGTTCCGGTATGTGTGGGAAAACATGATTATACCATGTTGTTTAACCTCGATGCTTCCTCCCTCCTACTCAAAAAACAAAACTGAACAAAAATGCAGTACTGAGATACACAAAAAGCATGAGCTCTGATCATCTTTATTTAAGACTCAAATGTCCATTCGGATGATGACAATTGGCCTCATTTATTGAGCTGGATACGAACATATATATGCGTAAATCGTTAGTACAAGCGTTCTCTCACACACACACACACACACACACACACATACACACACACATACATACACACACACACACACACACACACACACACACACAAAAGGTATTCATGAAAATCCTGTTAAATTCAGAAAAACATTCATATCCAACTCATGCTCCTGAGTGCATGTAAATGTACGCCTAAGAAGGCTAATTAATGTAAACCTCGACCTGATTGACTTCAAATCATATAATCTGCATGGACATAATGTTTGGAATATACTGTGGAGTTTAAATTGTTTATTTTCATGGAGGTTTAAAGCGTTTAGCAGACGTCCTTATCCAGAGCGACTTACAGAAGAGCTTCGACGTCTCGATCAGAAACACGTCCTCGTGCTAGTTCACTCGCTCCGGGACTCCGAGCTCCGAGCGTTTTTGTTGTTTGTCCATCTGTTTGTTATTAACGTGAGATGCTAATCTTTGTTTCCAAGTGCTCATTATGATCGTGTTCTATAGTAAGGGACCTTTCAGGAGTTCTCAGTTTGAACGGTGGAGCCTTTGTAGGGAGTAGGTCAAAGTCATGTTCACTTTAGAATGGACCACAGCTCCAATGACCAACACATTTGTGTGGTTTCATAACTCCATAACTTCAAAGTTCTGAAAGATTACACACTCAACCATCGTAACTTGCCTCCATCATCTTCATCTGTAGCTGACTCTGTGTGGCTGGATGATGGGAGAGAGTTCATGGAGACACTGTGCTATAGGTATACAAACTTATCTCTGCACAACTTTACATAGAGAGAGTTGAATCAGCAGGGCTGGTGGTCTCCAAATCCATTTGGTCTTTGTGAGGTTATGCTCGATTTTATTCTTCTGTCACATGGATTCCCCGTCGACTTTCCCAAGGAGAAAATTGCAACTCAAATGACACCATCAGACATAAACAGACAGGTAGTGATTTGTTAAGAATGTCTTCATTTGTCATCCTCCTGACGTTTCCATCATTGACCTTATCCAGTGCAATGCCTGAGCCAAAAGACAACATTTTCTGCTAGACAAGTCCCATCTGCACAAGCTTTAGCCTCCATCTGCCACAATTCCCCAAGAGCCAGGTGTGGGATCTCCCATTTGTGCTCAAGTCCCTTAAAGCATCTCCTTATGAGCTTATGCAAGGTACCAATCTGAAAAAAATGCCGGTGACAACTGCGTTTTTCCCCCCAACAATCACTTTAGTATAAAACCAGTGTGAGAACTGCATCCTCTGGTAATAAGCTTGCCTTCCATGCCTTGGTGGACAGATAACCTTGACCTTGAACCCAGGGTTTCTGCCCAAGGTCAATTCACAGTTTTGTTTTTTTACCAAGCGACCTTGCAGAATTTCTTGCTGTGCCTAGTATGCACTCTACTGTATTATTTAAACCAGACAGTGGCCATCTGATCCTCAGACCAATTGTTCATCTGCTACACAAGAAAGTCATGTAGGATTCTCTTGTCTAAACAGAGACTGGCCCACTAGGTCATCATCACCATTGCCTATAGACAGTACCTACTGTGATATGCCACTCTACAAAGCGCATCACATCCTCATGGGCATTACGTAGACACATGCTGCTCCAGGAAGTCTGCACTGATGGTATGTTGACCTACAAGGTTAACATCGCCGCTCCCATTAAATTGAGAACACCACCAAACAAACACTGTTTCACTTGGTCCCAGTGTGTGTTGGTTACTCATGACATTGTTGTTTATGTGATGATCACCGCCCCTGATGGTTACGAGGAGTGAAATAGAAAGCTAGTTATGCATTTAACTGTGGTTCTATGTCATTTGAAACCAGTCTACATTTTCTATTTACAGATTCTTTTGGGCTTGAATTATCTAGGTGGTGGTCTACACTCAGTGAAAAGCCCCTACTCCTACACATTCACTCCAAAGAAATCTGGCAATCATAGAGGCTTAAAGTTAAGTTGCATGTACTTAAGCAAGTTAACCACATGCATAATGTGATTCCAAATACAGAGAACTGGCCTCAAAATCACTAAACCTCATGAAAACTGCAAGGATCATGCTGGACTGGTGCTTGTAGATTTCAGCTTGGTATTTCATACCCTGCAGTTCTTCATTGTCCCAAAATTATTCAAGAAATGAGAAGGAAGTGGTACCACTCAGGTCAGAGTGAACCAGATCCTGTCTGACCCGTTGCCATGTGCATTTTTCTTTCTTGTCCTCAACACACAGAAAACAGAGATGATGTGTTAGACCACAAATCATTGGCAACCACTCACCAGTTATGTCAGGTAATTAGGTAGGTAAGCTCTTTCAGGTACCTTGGTGTACATATTGACAAGAACCTGACGTGGTGGAACGGTTGTAGCGAGGTCTGGCAGTGACTATGTTTTGTGTATAGAGCTTTGCTGTAAAAAAAAAAAATAATAAAAAAATAGAAATGGCTGTATTTGTTTTATCATGGTGTTTTGAGAGCTTACTGTTTTGTGGCATTGTAGAGCAACCTGCCTGTCTGAAATAAGTAGCTCACATAAAGAGTTATGAAAATTATGCAAATCAGACAACATCTCCGTCTTAAGGCTGTTTATGAAAAGGTCTGAAAATTGTACTCAGGCCCCTCACATCATCCTCCACCTAGAATATAAACTCTACATTTCCCTCAGGTAGAAGTATTGCAGTCACTCAGTTTAGACATAATGGGTATAACCAATTCCTCACGTGAATACACATACACCTCATCAAATACCCCCACCCCTCATCAAATACCCCCACCCCTTATTAAATACCTCCACCCCTCATCAAATACCTCCACACCTCATCAAATACCCATACCTCTTAACAAATACCCCCACCCCTCATCAAATACCCAAACCCCTCCACAAATACCCCCACCCCCCATCAAATACCCATACCCCTCATCAAATGCCCATGCCTCTCATCAGATACCCCCACCCCTCATCAAATACCCATACCCCTCATCAAATACCCATACCTCTCAACAAATACCCCCACCCCTCATCAAATACCCATACCCCTCATCAAATACCCCCACCCCTCATCAAATACCCATACCTCTCAACAAATACCTCCACCCCTCATCAAATACCCCCACCCCTCATCAAATACCCATACCCCTGCTCAAATAACCATACAAATACAGGAGTCTCAGTGGTGCTAAAGAACATTATGGGAATTATCCTTAACCATCTGTTGTATTCTCTGCCTTAATTTACTAAGAGGTGATGGAGAGAGCAAAATGAAGAGAGGCACGGAACCCTCCACACAAACTTCACAGAAGAGTTATTTAATGAGAAGGTGCTTCACGCTGGATTTTCGATAGCTATTAGCTGACTAGATCAATACGTCGGGTCCAGACTCAGGATCTCTGAAAGAAATACAAGTTGCTCATTTCTGATCTGAAGGGAAACAGTGGCAGTAATCCATGTGAATGATCTAGCTCTAGATAAATTTAACTTAGACTTTCCAAGTCATTAAGATCAGGTAAAATGCTAATATTAGCAGCTATTAGCAGGAGAGTTTCCAAAGAGTGTTACTGAAATGTTGTTATAAATAGCAAAGAGTAAATGAGCCATATTACATTAACAGTGGCCACAAGTGTAGCTTTTTTTTTCTTCAGGGAAAGCACTACATATATTTAAAATGGGACAACTGGACTGACATTACCTAGGACAGATGTGAGTAAGGGCCCTTCAAATTCTTTATAAAGTCTTTAAAATGACATTCTCTACCATTTTATTCTAGTTTGGTATCATTTTAAAGTCTCTGGATTACAGAGGGAGCAGCCCAAATATGAAGAAATATGAAATGAGTCCAGAAACCACACTGAGGGCCAGTAGGACTGCCTCCAAATTGCACTTTGCTTGAAATGTATAATGTAAAAGCCACTGTGAAATGGAGGAAATGCTCACAGAGCTATCAAAAGTGACTGTTGAGGAAATACAAATATCTGTTAATAAATAAAAGTTGTTTCACTTCAGAATATGCCAGAAAGAATTCATTCAACTGAGTTATGGAAACGATAATATGAAAATATTCATATAGCATTCACTGACCGTCCACTTTATTAGGAACACCTGTACACCTTTACAACACTCAAGGTAATTTGGGCCAAATGTGTCCTAATTCTACCCGAATCCAGGTGCATAAATCTTTACATTTGGTGCCGATAGTCCACCTAAAAGAACTTGTCAAGAAATGTGATGCAGCCAAAGATAATAAACCAGCTCTCCCACCCCAGATAAGGAATTCAAGACATACATTTTTTATTTAATGTCTTGGCAATTTGAATAGCCATTTACAATGAATTGTCCATCTGTAATGAGCAGCACAGGTTCTTGTTTTGCATAAGCTAACAGTGTAACAAATTGGCTTTATCACACACATAATCAAAAATACTTTTGATGGCCCACCAATGATCCGTTTCTAGAAATTCTGGTGGAAAATTTTTAAGCTAAACTGTTTGTCTTCTCAGTCCCTCAGCCCACACACCATTAGGGGAGAGCCGCTTCCCTGTTTAAATGGCATTCTTAGTCTAATCACATTTGAAAGTCTATGGTGAATCACACCCCCCAGTGTGATTTTGCAGCTTTAAAGCTCAGCCAAATTTCAGTTTCAGAGAGTACGGTGTACTTATGAATGTTTCTCTTCCTATTGTTGATTGCAGTCAAAAGGGAAATTGTGGCATTTTGTGTATAGTACATGAAATAACTGACCTAGCTTTGCTGTGATCTACTCTACAGGCGGAGAGGTGAACTGACCGTGCGGGCTTGCTCATTCTTTGTAACTTTGAAGTTTCTTCTCAAGACAAGTGCATGAATGAAGCTTCATGTAAGGAAAATATTAGGGGTGTTACGATCCAATGATTTACAGTGGTGCTTGAAAGTTTGTGAACCCTTTAGAATTTTCTATATATCTGCATAAATTTGACCTAGAACATGATCAGAGTTTCACACACGTATAAATAAATAAATGACCAAGTAGAATATTTATTCTCTCATTTGTATAATTGGGTTCTCTTTGTCTCTGCTTTTAGGATTTGTGTGAAAATTTTATGATGTTTGAGGTAATATAAATGCAGATATATAGAAAATTCTAAAGGGTTCACAAACTTTCAAGCACCACTGTAAATTGATGCAATTGAGTTTTTGAAATTAATCACTGCAACAATCATAATAGAATATGATCAAGCAATGAGAAAAAAATTAATATTTTACACTGATGTGCATAGAATTGTTGGCTTATGAATCAAAAGCGTATCGTATCTTGTGGAAGCCTGAGGCAGGAAGCATGTTCAATCACACCGTGTCAACGTAAACATTCCTTATCTGACAGGCTTTTGCTTTCTTTGTCTCCGTAGTTCGTGCAAACCTGCCCAAATAAACTGAAAGGCTGTTATAATGAAAATAGCAGAAATAATGACACAGAGGATTATAATTTGCATATTGCATAAATAGAACATGATTGCGTGGACATGGTCGAATGCCTCAGACGCTGGGCAACCGTACAGAATCTTACATCCAGACACGCTTTAGGAGACTGTACTGCATTAATGTGGCTTCCAGAGCTCATAAGGCTGAAATGTCTTGATGTTTTAAAAAACAAAGCAACAAAAAAAACACAACATAACTAGATTGCTCACATAAACCCTCTATTATCAGTTATTGTCATCCATATTTGGCCGAACTGGAAGACCTCAACCAGAAGACACTTTAGCAAGAAGCTCCCTAAAGGCATAACACTACCATTATAAAAATAAACAGCATCTCATACTTGCTCTGAACATACTTCTGAAGTATAATTCCTTTATACAAGAACTTCAGCTGTATTTGACTCTTAGTGCACCACATGCCAGGGGCTGAGTCACTGCTGTTGTGTCGGTCAGCACATGAATTATATTCCGTGTTTGTAAATTTCTACTTCTTAAACATTTCAATTATTCTGAATAGCTTTTACTTGGAAGCAGTTATCGTTTGGACAGTTTCTCACTTATCAGTCCGTCTGACTAACAGAGAGAACTTTTGGTTCGGTTCACAAATTTAAGCTGAGAAAAGAGCAACATTTGCTAAAGGGTATGTGAGAAGGGCCGGGTTAGAGCAGATTTTTATTTATTGGTCAGAAATATGGCAAAATACGGTGTAAACAAATTATGTAACCGAGAAATCATTGAAATCAACCAAACAATTTAATAAATAAATAAATAAATAAATAAATAAAGATTAGAAATGCTTTCAAAAAATATTTCTGGGAACTGTTTTCAGCATTTCAAGATATTTTAAAGAATACATAGCATGATACATTTTGAATCAATATTTTAAAAAAAACAAAAAACACCACCACACAATTGGGCTTGCCTGGAAGCAAAGAAAGACCAGCTCTTGTTTTGGTCTATTAGTACCTCCTTGTTGTGGTTCTCTTTGAGGTGGGGTGGGGTGGGGTGGGGTGAACTGCTTGTAAAGCAGGTTGTGAAGCTTTGTTTTTAAGTGAATGTTGTATGTAGAACTTTGGTAGTACTTATTCTGGTCTGATTACATTTTTGCGGTATAAAAGAGAATTAGATTGAACAGAAAATGAATCTTTCTGACTTGTACTTGGACCAGGCAAACCAACTAACAGGTGAGAACGTGACCTCAAAGAAATCTAGGATGATGAAACCGTCTGTAAACAGCAGTCAAAAACACATCGTTTAAAAAAATCTATAGTGCATTCTCTCTCTCTCTCTCTCTCTCTCGCTTTCTCCCTTTCTCTCTCACTCTCTCGCTCTCTCTTCCTCTCTCACTCTCCCTCTCCCTCTCTCCCTCTCTCTCTCTCTCACTCTCTCGCTCTCTCTTCCTCTCCTTCTCTCTCTCGCTCTCTCTCCCACTCTCACTCTCCCTCTCCCTCTCTCTCACTCTCTCGCTCTCTCTCACTCTCTCGCTCTCTCGCTCTCTCTCACTCTCTCTCGCGCTCTCTCTCTCCCTCTCGCTCTCTCACTCTCACTCTCTCACTCACACTCCCTCTTCCTCTCTCTCACTCTCTCACTCTCTCGCCCTCTCCCTCTCTCTCGCTCTCTCACTCTCACTCTCTCTCTCTCGCTCTCTCTCCCTCTCTCTCCCTCTCTCGCTCTCTCTCCCTCTCCTTCTCTCCCTCGCTCTCTCTCCCTCCCTCACTCTCCCTCTCCC
>JANDJT010000081.1:24255317-24270864 GCA_024331685.1 Stegophilus panzeri | reverse complement strand
CGTTATAGGAGAAGACTCAGAGCTGATATCTTGGCAAAGGGAGCTAGCACAAAGTATTGACTAAAAGGGTGCCAATATTTGTTGCACACCTATATTTAACAAATATATTTTTTTGATAAACCTGTGTTGTGTTTGTAATTGTTTGATATCCATGAGAGCAGAATAGTTTTGTGAATTTTTTAAACAAAAGATCAAAAGGTTAAACAATAAAGGCAATTTTTCACAGCCTTCTGTGCTCATATTTACCAAGGGTGCCAATATTAGTGAAGGGCACTGTACTCTATTATTTTCAACTATTTATAGATGTCCTTTAGAAAGACCCTACCTATGTGACTCAGGGTGATAATAGCGTGAGTGCGTGATTAGGGGCATTATCAGCTTCTCCATCAATGTCACACCATTTATGCCCTCATCCATCTGCCACTAATAACCATACCTTCACTTTGATCTATAGGTTCAGTCTTGTGCATTTGCACATGTCTGGGCACTGGGTCATGCCATGTGTGGAATCAGACAGTACATATGGCTAGTGTGACTGAAAACCCGATCTCCAGCAGTAAATGGAAGACCCATCGATACTCCCAGTTTTCTGACACTTGAGGTTATCACACTGTCAAAAACAGTACGATGTAATGCTAATGCATTCTGGTCTTTTAATTTAAGCTAGATGCTTTGAAGGCAAAAGTAACACTTGAAGTAGAATTTAGAAGCAAACACCTATACAATGGATATAAAAAGTCTACACACCCCTGTTAAAGGGCAAGTTTTTGTGAAGTAGAGGAACGACACTTAGATAAATCATGTTCGATGTTTTCCCACCTTTAATAATCAGAAACTTTTTTATGGAATAAAAAGGAAAAATATCAAACTTACAATAACCTAGTTGTACCCCTAAACTAATACTTTGCTGAAGCACCTTTAGATTTTATTACACCTTGGTCTTTTTGAGAAGCGTCTATCAGCGCGGCACATCTTGACTTGGCAATATCTTCCCACTCTTTCTTTCAAAAAACATTCCAGATCAGTCAGATCGTGAAGGCGTCTCCTGTGCACAGACCTCTTCAGGTCACTCCACAGATTTTTAGTTGGATTCAGGTCTGGGCTCGGGGTAGGCCATTCAAAAACATTGATCTTCTTTTGGTGAAGCCGTTCCTTTGTTGATTTGGATGTATGCTTTGGGTCACTGTTGTGCTGAAAGGTGAAAATCTTTTTCATCTTCAGTTTACTAGCAGACACCTGAAGGTTTTCACTAAAATACACTGGTATTTGTAGATATTCATGATTCCCTCCACCTTGATAAAAGCCCCAGTTCTGCTGAAGAAAAGCAGCTCTAAAGCGTGATGCTGCCACCACCGTACTTCACCGTGGGGATGATGTTCTTTTGGTGATGTGATTTTTTTTCCAAACATACCTTTTGGAATTGTTCTCATCAGACCATAACACATTTTGCCACATGGTTTGGGGTGATTTAGTTTAGCTTGGGTGATTTTATTTGAGAAAGTCTAGCCACCCTACCCCATCGCCCAGACCTCTGAAGAATATGAGAGAGTACTCAGTACTTGTCAGATGTTCTGGCAGCATCTTTAATGTTGCCGTAGGTCTCTCTGCAGCCTCCCTGGTAAGTTTTGTCTTGTCCTTTTTATAAACGTCCTGTTCTTGGTGATGTCACTGTGGTGCCCCCTTTGTTGATGACGGCATTCACAGTGTTCCATGGTACATTTAATGTTTTGGAAATTCTTTTATACCCCTGTATACCCTGTAGACCCTGTACATGCTTTGTGAGCTCTTTGCGGTCCATGGCTTTAGCAGTCAGATGAAATGAAGAATAGGTGAAGAAAATCCTACAGAAACAGCTGATCTTAATTTGGGGTTAATCAGAATAAATTTAATTGATGACAGCTGTATGATAATTACATTTGAACATGAGATTAAATGTGATCGGTTCATTCAGAACACAGCCACAGCCCCAGTTATAAAAGGATGTGCACACCTATGCAACCAGGTTATTGTACATTTTAAATTTGTTTTTCACTTAGATTTTTATGCATTGTAATTTCATATTGAGGGTGGAAAAAGATCTGACATGATTTATCTTGGTTCAAAAACCTGCCATTTTAACAGGGGTGTGTAGACTTTTTATATCCACTGTAAACTCTTGAAATTAAAGTGTTTGGATTTATGTCCATCATATAATAAGCTTAAAGTGTTTTATCATTCGGTTGGACATTCCTAATGGTAGTGTGAGAAAATGTTTTGAGAGGGATGACCGTTACAGCGTATGCGAATGCTCATTGAACGTAGTATAATGTGTTTGTGTCTGGTGTCCTATTTTCATACAAATGGAGCTTTTATAATGCTAAGTTTGGGTAGCAAATAAATCAAGCATTTAGCTCTCTCGCAAGGTCTTACGTTTAGAGTGTTTAGAGTGTAGACACAAATCATGCTCACATTCATGTTTTCCTCTTGCTCATGGGGAATGTTCCACTCGGCTGAACATTAGCAATATAGCAGCGTCAAAGTTCATTAAATTATTAATGCACGCTGATATTCCTATTTCTATTTTAAGAATATTGATGAAGTGGTTTCTGTCTGGATCTTTTCTTTCATGTTCATTTACAGATTAATTTCAGTTTTATTTGTAGTAAAAACAATAGACATTGTCACAAAGCAGCATTGCATAAATCTAGGTGCAGATTTAGATCCCTAATGATAGGGTGACCAGTCCTGGCTTTTGCTGGTCTGTCCCCAACTGGAGCTGTCCCCGGAGATGTCCCCGTTTTACAGCACATTCAAAACAACCTGCAAATACATGGCAAAAAGCCTGAACAACATAGCCTGCGGAGTACCAGAGCAATCATGTAGTGATTATATTCACCAACAGAGGGGGCTGTGAGCTACACCGATTACTTGGTCGCGAGCATGAGACAGCATCATCAAGTTATCATCAATCAAGTTATCATCAAATATCAAAGTTATCAGGTTCAAGGTACTAACTAGTCACGTTAAATTAAAGTAATACTATTCGAATGTACTATATAACAGGGCCTGAACAGGGTGCGGGATTGTTTTGCACACAATTGTAAACTGTCCCGCAAGTTCCGTCGTCACAACGCAGAATTCCCACACACATCTACCACGTGGGTGAAAGTACACAAAGATCTGAACAAATAAAAATAATATTCATCTAAGCAATTACACTTGCAGCTATTACATTTGCTTAAAGGACATTTTGTGCTCCAAATGAGCCTAAAATGTAAAATAATACGCCTAATCAGGGATAGTGAAGGTCCATTTCCAAAAGCACAAACATAAAAAGACAGTTTAAAAGTTTTAATGACTGGTTGTAATGACTGTATACAGTATGTTCACAGTTTGTTAAAATGAAAATATTAACTACAATTACAAAATGTTAAATATGGTATCGACCCTCACCTCCACCCCCACAGGCCCTGATATAGTCCATAGTGAATGCTGAAGGAAATGTTATGTTAACTCATTTATTTTGAACGTGTCAGGTTAAGGAAGGAGAATGAAGGTGTGAAATAAAGAGATAAAAAAAAAAAAAAAAAAGATAAAGAGGAGAAGCATGTTTAGAAGAGAGTAAGAAGATTGTTGCAGATATTTTGATGAAGAGCAGGTAGAGGAAGAACCATGGCCCTTTCCAAGAAACGGAAATGCCGTTTTAATGACAACATGATGAGAGAATTTCCAGTTCTTGGCCCAGGTCAGGATGATACAACGGTTCATTGCACCATTTGCAATTCCTTGTGTTCAGTTGCCAGTGGAGGGAGAACGGCAGTGGTAGCACATCAGTAGACAAAAAAAGCATAGAGTCTCTCTGCTGTGCCCCCAGTCACCACATTCTTCAAGAAGGTAGAGCCCTCCCAAAGAGAATATGATTTAGCTGTGAAGGACGGTGTTTTTGCATACCTCACTATGCATCACAATCACCGTTACAGATCAATGGACTGCACAGCACAGCTGACACGGAAACTCTATGAGCCAAAGTTTACATGTGCTAGGACAAAATGTGAAGTCATTGTGAGTAACGTGTTTGCACCCTGGGCAACTTCTCTGGTAACACAGGACCTAGAACAGGTTGAGTATGTGTCCCTGTCCATTGATATGTCCAACCATGAACACGTAAAGCTGATATATCAGATATATGATGGCAGCATATCTGTGGAAACAAAACTGCTGGATTTTATTGACCTGAAAAGGGGAGCAGAGGAACAGCAGAGGAACTTGCAGCTGAGGTATTGGTGGTTATTCAAAATTTCACCTTGAAAACAAAGCGGTAGCATTCTGTACAGATAACACAAACACCAACTTTGGTAGGGTCAATATCCATACAAAAGTTTTAAATGCTCTACAGAGGGATGTAATCGGCTTAGGTTGCCGTTCCCACATCATTCATAACACAGCCAGAAGAAGCTTTGGGTATGATTCCTCTTGATGTTGAGTACCTGCTCACACAGATTTTTGGACATTTTAATTTTTTTCACAGTCAGAGTTGAAAGACTAAAGAGCTTTTGTGAGTTTGTTGGTCAGGAACACCATGACATACCTGGTCACAGTAATGTTCGCTGGCTCTCCATGCGCCCTGCAATAGAAAGAGTGCTGCAAATGTATGAGCCTTTAAAATCTTTTTCTTGTGTACATATGAACAGTCTTTGAAGATCCACTGACTGAACTCTGGCTGGCCTTTGTACATGGGAACTTAACTGTATTCCATGAAACAATTAAGATGCTTGAAGGACCGTACTTTGAGGAAAAACTGACAGCAAGATGCGATGATGAAAAGATGCGATGAAAACTTCATTCCTGTTTTGGTGACCGGACTACTCCAAGAGCTTGTGGAAAACAGAGCAATTTCTAAAGAGTCTTTTCTCGAAACATCGAAAATCATCCTTCACAACTGCAGTTACCTACATAACAGCATGGGGCAAGCACAGACGATCTCAAAGACCTGCAAATTCAGCGTGAAGAAATTCAGAAGGCAGAGAACACACTGCAGGAGAAATGCTCTAATGTGTCCATTCATGAGGATGCACTGTTTGATGGGGTCACTATCCTGCAAGAGCTCTTAAAGGGGGAATCACTTGAAAAATGGGGAAAACATGAAACACCACTTTGTCAGAGACGGAGCACAGTGTCCACCTTCTTTTAAGACGGTGACATCCAGGATACTAACCTGTCTAAATTATCATCAGTTGCCATGTGTTTGCCAGGAAGTTGCCATGTGTTGGACCAGTTGAGAGAGTGTTCTCTCAGATGAATGATACCTGGACAACATCAGGAAATATATTCACTGTTTTTACTGTCAAAGCCATACTTATTGTGAGGACAAATTTCAACTTCTCCTGCCAGGAGTTCATGGAGAAACTGGCGAAAGACCGAGCAATCCTGAGGAAAAGACCTTCATCTGAGAAATATGCAGACTAGGTTTCCTTATTTTACAATTATTACTTGTTTAAATGGGCAAAAGTCAGCTAGTGAAGTGAACTGATCACAACATGGTGCTGAGCGTTTTGTTTTGTACATTTTCAAACCCTAACCCCATTATTCCTTCTATTCCATGTGTAAGATGCTATAAAATCAGCGGATGTAGTTCCTTGTTCTTTATCTGTTCTGTTAACTTTAATGCCACTTAATGTCCTCTGTGCATTGTTGAAAAAAAAATAATTAGAAGTACAGTAATTCAATTCAACTCATTGAATCAGAAACTCATAACAGTAAAAAGACAAAAACATACAAATGTTTTGTCCCCGTTTTTTAATTCATAGATAATAGCAAGTGAGGTTTCAAATGATATTTTGACCACTGAACTGGGAAATGTCCCCGGTTTTCATTTTTAAAAATCTGGTCACCTTACTAACGAGCAAGCGTTAGGTGACAGTGGGGAGGGAAAAAACTCCCCGAGATGATAATGATGATGATGATGATGATGGGGAGAAACCTCAGATACAGAGCTGGGAGTCGTTCTGTCCCAGATGGTGGAGTGGGAGGACCAGCCAGAGTTATGCATTCATTTAAGTAAATTACCATCACAAAGGTGTGTCTGGACATCAAATGGAGGGATTTTACTTTCTGTTACTACTTATGGGGTGCTCCTTCACCCTCTCTGTTCACCAATTACTGGAAATTAAGAAGCTACAGAATGCCAACGTGCTTAATATTTGAGGTAGAACATTTGCTTCAAGAGTAAAAGAAAGGTCTTAGCTATAAATCTCAGTCTGGCTAAAATAAAGCATAAACCGTGACATTTGTCTAAAACCATTTGTCTTGCCATGTGAGCAACATCACATATTTATGATATGGCAACATCTGTTAGAAGCACTTAGCTTCTGAACAGGGATTTGATTGAGGGAAGTCTTGCATAACCGCTCGAGTTTGCAAATGGAAAGATGCGTATAAAACTCCAGAAGAGATGATCTCACGCCATTAAACCTGATGGATTCATTTTATTTTATAAACACCAGGTCAGTAGTACGTACTATACAGAACGTGCTTGAGCAAGGATCAAGATTAGCCCTCGCATAATGCTAATCTAGTCAAGATCAGAGTGTGTATAGACCGGAATTAAGATGATATACACACATATATGCTTACAAACACAAAATATCTAAGAGAAAATGAGGGCGTGAGGTGAGAATAGTAGAAGATGTGAAACTGTAATCATGTAAGATCTTGACTTATATTTTGAACTGCATCTTGAGACAGAAAATAGTGTATAAATTGCAAGAATTTATTGGAAAGTATGATTTTGCAGAGTTTTTTGTTGGGAAGGCATGGTGGTATAGCTGGTAGCATTACCGACTCGCAGCTCCAGAGCCTGCAGTTCGATCCTGAGCTCAGAACTGTTTCACATGTTCTCTCTGTGTGTCCATGTGGGTTTCCTCTGGGTTCTCCAGTGTCCTCCCACCTCCCCAAAACAAGCCAATAGATCTATTGTCTACACTAAAGGTGTGACTGTGTGAGTGCACGGTGCCCTGGCTTCTCATCACAGGTGAATTCTCCTACCTTACACGCAGGATTCCCTCTGTGACCCTGATCAGAATGACTAAAGATGTTGATTAAATGAATGATTTGATAAGAGTATGGCTTGATTGCAAAGGATGGCTGAAGATTTTAACCACCAGATCATGACACGTGAAATAAGGTGAGCCTGAAAAAGCCAGATACTGAGCAGTGAAAGCCTGCCACTTTGTGCGAACTTCTGAACGTCTGCACAGTTCAGGAGATCCAGAGTATGTTGTACTAAATGACCTACCACATATTGTGTTCCAGTCCAGGCAGAAATACAGCAGATATATCGGTGCCAATAATGGTGTTTCCAAGAATGTCTGTGTCTTACAGAGCAAATATTCATAAGTCTTTTCTTATTATAGTGGTTATATTTTTAGAAAGCAGAGACTTGCGCTCTAAAAAAAAAAAAAAAAAAAAAAGAGCCTCTAATAAAGTATATTTTAGTAAGAAATGACTTGAGTTTATACATTTTACATGTTATTCTTTGACACTATAAATAATTAATTTTTTTAAATGCCATATCTATTGAAACAGTAATGTCCTCGGTTAGGGAAAGCTACAGTATTTGGTTGTGCAAAGCAGTAACTTCTGCTCACAGGCTTGAGGATGTGACGGCCATTCAATTTCTCTAACTGTAATTGCATTTTTTAAATTTATTTTTTATTTTTTTTTAAATGGAGCCCATTATATTCCAACTCAACAGTCTTGCCTAAAACCGTTCTCCTCTTTAGAGACGTAAATGAGGATAAAGAATGCAAATGTATGCAGACATTCCCAATAAAAATTAGATGCGATATTAACTTCTTAATTGCAATGCACTCGATCTATAATTGTAGGAATCCATTTTTTAAAAACAACCTATTGCTGAGACTTGATTATAAAAACTTTTTTTTTTAATTATAATAAAACCTATAAAAATTAGCATTTTGCTTGTGTATTTTGAAGCCTGTCGTAGAGCATGCGTGTGAAAGTTTGGAATTCTTGTTTCAGTTTTAATGAGTCCCTGGGGAACTATGAAATGATTTCTCAGCGGTTCCTGCTACATTTTCAAGAAAAGGCTTTTTAAAAAAATAGAGGAAGGAGAATAAAAAAAGCTCTGTGCTAACCCACTCACCAACAAATATGAATACACACTTTTCAGAGTGGGGATCGTTTGTTGGTCATGGCTGGTTAAATAAAGAAGTCGGGCCAGAAATGCGATATGTTTGTTCGTTGTCAGAAAAGCAACAAGGAAGCAGAAGATCGATCAATAATTGTGTTTGTTCCGCATTAAAAAATGGCTTGTTTCTATTTAAATTAATTTTTCAAATGTACATTGCAGCAAATGGTACAGAATGGGTTTAATGATGCAAAGACAGAGTAGAATAAATATCTCCCAACAATACAAACATTTTATTGCAGATGCAAAACAATCCATACATATTTGGGAGAAAGGCTTTAAATCAGCATCGGAGACATTAATTGCACCCATGTCTTTTTTTTCAGAACCATAAGGCTATAAACAAAGACACAACCACAAAATGTGGTTCCTGTTTCATGGTGGTAAAATAGATAAGCCTAATCAAGACAACTTCACGACAGAGACACACACAGCAGGGCTCCGTGAAGGCTGGCATATGGCACAGCAGTAAAGTCAGTCTTGCTTCAGCTAAGCGTGTAGAATGGCACGATGCTCAGTAGGAACAAGAGAAACCACAGTCGCGCAATAACTAAAAATCTCCAAAATCTCCTTCATTAATTGAATTTTAGCTGACATCACCAAAAAAAAAAAAAAGAAAGGTTGTTCATGCTGTGGCTCACAAATCACGAGTTAAGAATTCTCATTACTCACATAACCTGTAAAAATCAATTCAGTGCACCGTGTATTACTCACAGACGTGGCACACGTGTAAAGTCTTTCAATAAGGAATCCGTAATCTGTTGTTTTGTCTTTTTAAATAACGTTCACCTTCATGAACAATTGCCACTCAAAGTGGCACGTAACAAGCATTTATTCTGATTCTATAATACAGCATTTCTACAAGCTTTTACTGGAAGCTTATCATTCTGAAAATATTGGAAGTATCTGAGAATTGCTAGTTCTTCTATCTGTATATAGACCATGGTGTTTTAGGTTAAGGCCCCCCAAATGGCATTAGCATTTGACCGAGGCCCCATTTTTGCAAGATGTCTTTAAAACACATTAAAAATACAGACTTCTGAATATATCCCCCTTTTTTATTATTATTAATAATTACATCTTACATCTTACATCACATTAGGAATTGATTGTGTGTGTGGTTGTCTGAAAGTGAGAATTTATTTTTCACACCAAATTGTTGAGGGCCCCCACTTTGAAAACCACTGTTTTAGGGCTTCTGTTGAAACAATAAAAATAGAATGTTTCCAGAATGATATTGATCTGATATTACAGTGGCAATATTTTGAGAACAAATATTACTGTACTTATTATATGTACATACTATTTTGTCATAGTGTTGTTATGACTTTATTCTGAAAATATTGCCACCCTTTTCGTACTTTCATCGCAGTACATATTACTTACGGATTGAAAGGAGATGTATGCAAAGTTTTTGGACAATTGCTCAACAACACATCGCACCTCTGGATCCAGAGTCTATCCCTTGACACAAGGTTGAATGGTCCAGACCTGCACTAAGCACATTACTAAAGCAGGAAGTGATGAGTAATAATTAGCTGGTTTACTGAAGTATGTACAGTAGATGTGATACAGAAAGTGGGGCGCTGAAAAGAAATAATAACGTGTTATAAACAGTTACTAGAGCTCTTTCTGTTTGTGGACTATGAATGTATTTCACCAATAATTCACAAGTGTCATCTGAGAGTAAAATATCAGAAGTGTGACGGTTATCATAAGAACTGGTCGCTTCGCCGTATCGCATCACTCTGCCATGGATACTGTTCGTAAAACAGCGTTTATTCCTTACATAAAGCAGTGACGATCCACTTTTCAACTGATGTATGCTGATGTATGCTCACAACAATCCCATTAACACACCACTAGGCAAAATATACAGTACATTCTGCTAATCTATATTCTGTGAGACGGCTGGAACGCGCATTTGGCACTGCTGCAGTCATTTTTAGGATTTGACTTTGAAGATCAGTCTCACTCCAGGAGTGAGCTGGCAGTCAGTAGAGCGAGATCACATGGAAGACATGGAGTAGTGCGCTAGACTGGATACGCAGAGGAAAACAACAGATAAATGGCACTCAGGCATTACTGACTGGGAAAGTGGGAAAGCTTTCAAAGTGTTTCCCGAAAACATCTCAACATCCCAGACATAAGTTTTTTTTAATGGGTTTGTTTCTTTTCAGCTTTATCTACAACCCCAATAATTATATATATATATATATATATATAAATATAAAGAATACAATGTAAAATGTAAATAAAAACAGAAGTTAGAGTCTCAGAAGTAAAGATGGGATGGAATCTGGATGGAAGCAGATGTTGCTCTAAAACCTGTATATACCTTTCAGCATTGATGGCGCCTTTCCAGATGTGCAAGCTGCCTATTCCAAAGGCACTAATGCACCTCCATACCATCAGAGACGCAGGCTTTGCGCTGATAGAACTGAGCGCTGATGAAAAGCCGATTGGTCCCTCTCCTCTTTAGTCCTCTTTAGTTTAGAGGACGCTGCATCCACGGTTTCCAAAAAGAATTTAAAATTTGGATTTGTCTGACCACAGAACAGTTTTCCACTCTGCCTCAGTCCATTTTAAATGAGCTTTGGCCCAGAGAAGACGGCGGCGTTTCTGGATCATTTTCTGGACAGCACGGCGAACTGTGTTCACAGACGATGAGTTCTGGAGGTGTTTGAGCCCATGCGGTGATTTCCATTACAGAATCAGGCCTGTTTTTAAACGCAGTGCCGCCTGAGGGCCCGAAGATCATGGCCGTGCAGTATTGATTTCTCCAGATTCTCAGAATCTTTTGATGATATTACGTACTGTAGATGATGTTGAGATATTCATAGTCTTCACAATTTTACATTGAGGAACATCATTCTGAAATTGTTCCACAAATGTAGACACAGTTTTTCACAGATTGGTGAACCTTATTACTAATTCTTGCATCACTTATTAGTTATATTAGGGATTTTAATTTAAACATTTTCTAACAGAATTCTACTCATTTAAACAAAGACATTGTAATGCACTATAGGATAATTTCCTCCTAAAATTCTAAAATTTATTAATATATATATATATCTGTTTACACACCAGTATGTACTCTGGGGAAGCTAGAAATGTATGAAAAAGTAAAAATTCATAATTTATCTCAGAATTTCCTTTGAATAAATACTAATGCACTGATTTAAACTTTTATTTATTTTAGTTCCTGTCCATTCTGTTGGCTGAAACAGGGTGGTTGTTGTTGTTGTTGGAGGTTTTAATTTGATGTTAAATTTTAACTGTACTTGAAATAAAATAAACAGCAAATAAATAACAAAACCTTTTATTTTTATCATTATTTATTCATTATTCCTTTTTCATATGCTCAGGGTCACCACAGAGGATCACCTGCCCGCAAATTTTTCCCAATATATATTTAATCATTTATTTATTGTGAAATTAACTGAATTTATTAATTGCAAATCATCATTTAATTAGTATGCTAAGCTTTAAATATGACTAACTGTCTAGATATGTTGACTTTATAGTCACGGGTTGTAGTTATTTATATATTTATTATTGTGCCTCGGTCATTAGGTGTTGTTTTTTTTTGAGCTTGTCCATTCATGCATCCATCGAGAGATTCTTGTTAGAGAGTTATCCAAAGAGCGGGTGGTTGAACGTTTGTAGGATTTCTATAGATTTATCACTGAGACCGGCAGATGAATCGATTAGATTTTAAAACTGATCCTAAGGTCACAGCAAGGTCAATTGTCTGAAATAGTTTATCTTTAAAGTCTTCCTTCCTGTTTGGACTGAATTTAACGATGTTTCAGGCACACACATCAAAATATTCAGTTTAACTTTAACACTTAAGCTAAAATGTGACTTCTTAGACATACGTTGCTCAGATTATTCTTCATGCAGAATGTTTTTTAAAATATATTCGTCAGGGTTGATTTGGCGAACCCTGATCATGCAGTTCAGACAGAAATTTAGCTCATTATGCCACAATCTATTATTGTTTACGAGACCAACTATGAAGTTCTCTCTCACTGATCAAACATTTTTATATTGAACGACACAAATTAATTCCAGACCCTAAAGACTTCTGTAAAAAGTGAACAATGAGTTTATTCCTTATTATGGTGATGTTGATGGGTCTCTACTTCCTGTTTAAATCGAAGGAAGGAAGGTTATGAGTTATGAGTTAATTGAGGTTATGAAACCCTAATTGTTGGGTGATTCTACTGTTTTTCTTTTTCTCACTACACATTTGTTTTGTTGTTCTATTTAGCAGTTGGAATTTGTGTCTCATGAGTCTTAGTAAAGTTTAATGTACTGTAAATAAGAATGTGCTGAACGGCACACTAATCTAACCTCATGAAATTATTCCTCATCGGTCCTTAAACAGAACTAAATCTTTAAAAAAAAAAACTGTCATGCTAGAATTCGTAAGCAGAATTAGGAGAGGTGAAAGGGAGATGGACTGGTGTCCCTTTCAGGGTGTATTCCCGGATCATGCCTGGTATTCCCGGGATAGACTCCTGATCCTCCGCCACCCTGACCCGGATAAAGCGCTTACTGAAAGTGAGTGATGGAGTAGGAGATAAAAAGCAAAATGTATTTCTATAGCACACTTTGTACACAAGGTAAATAAAAATTAACAAAAACAAATACGATTGAATGTTTTTTAATTAAATATAAAACTTCATGTGAACTATATAGAATGAAAAATTGGTAAAACATCGGCGCTGGTTTCGGCCGTGATTTGGCTGTTTGCGTTCGGTGCCACGTTTTTTCCTCAGCTCTTGTTTCACTATAAGTATGATTCCTGTTTTGTCTTTTCTTGCTTTGTTTGTCTGCTGTCTAAATAAATACCTGCATATGCATCCTTAAATAACGGTATTTAAGAAAGCAGCAAAATGAGATGAGAAAAAAATCAAAATGCAATGGAATTACAGTGCAACACTGTCCATGAGACATAAAAATTACAGGTTTAACTGTAAGCTTGTTCAGAACAGAAAGGTCATCAGTCTCGATTTAAAAGCATCTAATATCAGACCACTTCTGAGGCTCTGTGACCGCAGCTTCCGTCTCAGACTTTTAATAAAAGCTAAAGTTCGCTTCTTCATGCTTTAGTGTTTAGGCTCATAGTGCTACAGTTTACCTGACAGGTGTGTTTGTTCTAATCCATCTAGATGAGAAGGAGAACTTTTAAAGGCAATTCTGTAGCCAGTGTAGGGATTTAATTCTGCAATCTGTTGTAAAACCCGACCTCCAAGACGGAAAAATGCGATGGAACGATCATATAACTCCGAATTCTCAGGTGGAAACTCAGCCAGCATCCACCTGGACACAAACACACCTGACGCACACAGCCAACTATAAACAGAATTCCCTTCGCATCGTTTTATACAACTTTATTTTAACAACTTTGTAACGTAATTGCACTGATTTCAGCCCAATTTTATTTATGCGATAAGAGCGTTTTTATGAGCAAAGATGAATAAGACAGTTGACTTATGTCTTATACAGTATATATGTCTTCTCCTCGCTAATGGTGCAGAAATAATTCATGTAAATCTTATTAATATATTTATCAATTTCAGAGACGAGCCATACTAATATGAGCTTCCTCTGGGCATCCATGTTTTTCTGAGCCAAAGCACTGGAGCGTGTTTAGATCAGAACTCTGGGAAATCAAGCATAAGGTTTGGGGCGAGGTTTGGGATGGTGTT
Source organism: Stegophilus panzeri (assembly GCA_024331685.1). Lineage (NCBI taxonomy): Eukaryota > Metazoa > Chordata > Actinopteri > Siluriformes > Trichomycteridae > Stegophilus > Stegophilus panzeri. Next base: position 24,256,953 of record JANDJT010000081.1, on the reverse strand, counting down.
CCCTTCTTTTGGTTCTAGTGAGAACTTTGGCAGCTGTGTTTTGAAATCATTTGTTGAAGGGTGCGGTAACTAAATTTCAACCACTAACTCTTTAAAAAGATGATTTTTTTTTGAAGAGTTCAAGAGAAAGTGTGTGTGTGATACTGATACAGCACTCCTGATGCTCCTGTTCGTGTTCTGATGACTGCAGTAAGACCGTCTAGAGTGCTATGGGCAAAGAACACACACACACACACACACACACACACAAAAAAAAAAACCAGGTGGTTTCCAAAAATATCCTCCACATGTGGACACAGTACCCACCCCATTACCTTTTTATATTATGTTTAATTAAGTCTGCATGGCTGCGATTGAGTTCTTAAACATCCATATAGACGACTAATGGGTCCAACAAAGAGCAGGCGTACATGGTGTGAATCATTTGTGACATCTCGAGTAGCATTTGCATAATCCATGCAAATGACCTGAAGTAGCATAATTAAAAATCTGACATGAATCAGTGTGGTGAAATAATGCAGATCAGTGCAGATGGAGGCTAAAACACAAAAAGACGACGCTTTAGTGACGGCTCTCAGCAAACCCAGCCTGTGTAATCGGATTCATTAGGAGCACCGTGCGGGGTGAATTAGGCTGGAAATCGTTATTCCACCTCAGATGGTGTCAGAGCAGCTATAACAAACTAATGAGAGAGATTAACTGGACTGAGCTGGTAAAACATTTTCCTTTTCTATTCCTAAGTTACTAGAAACTTCTGAAACGAGCACTTTGTGGCATTAGTGTTCAGCTCCTATAAATTCATAGTGTGGATAGTCAGTCAGAGGAGCTCCTAATTTACACACACTCTCATTAGCACTTTGTTAATAGGCTGCATTCGATTCAGCTCAGAAACGCGAATTCGGAGCTCTGAATGATGTCATTTTCGACCTCCGTATGTTCGAGCTACAAAATTGAGAAAAAACCCCCCACATAGTTAGCAACTATCTAGCTAATTAAACTGACCTGCATGATGTATATTTACCTCAGAACAGTGAACTGTATGTAGAGTCAGTGTTATAGATTTAACAAGTGAACACGTCTGTATGTTGACTGAACTAACGCTAATATGTGTAAATACAGTGTGACTCATTTAAAGGGTAAGAAGTGCTGCTGTGTTTAATGCTGATGCTGTGAGTGGCCATTTTGATTTGATGTCACTCCCTGAACTCGGGGATGAGGAGACCATCCAGAGAGGTCAGAAATGACAAGTTATGAACTTTAGTTGAATGGAGCAGTATAGCAGAAGATACACCATGACCAACCGACACCAAACAGACAGTACCCCTTTAACCCTTTCTCACAGTACACCGGCGTTCCCGTCCGACAGAGGAATGGAAATCGACTTATCGGACATTTTCAATCAGTATACACGAATGAATTGTTTTATCGCACAAGTCTGTTATAAGATGAGTCAGGACTCTGTTTGGTTTCTGTATGTAGAGTATCATGACTCTGTGTTTAGATGCTGGTGAGCAGGGCGATGGGAGAGGGGAGGGGAGGAGTGTGAGCAGGGCGATGGGAGAGGGGAGGGGTGGAGTGTGAGCAGGGCGATGGGAGAGGGGAGGGGAGGAGGGTGAGCAGGGCGAGGGGGGAGGGG
>JANDJT010000081.1:24239004-24250363 GCA_024331685.1 Stegophilus panzeri | reverse complement strand
GCCATCGCAGCAACCGTAGTCCCAGCAACCACAGCGAGAACGTCCATGTGGAATTGAGGTCCAAAACCATTTCCATGATACTTCAATCAGACGTCTGAGGGATCGGAGATCACATGCGTTCAGAAGTGGTTTTCGGCCTCGCCCTTTACGCACTGAGATTTGACCGGATTCCTTGAATCTTTTAATTATATTGTGCACTGTAGAAGGTGAAACGCCCAAAATCCTACAGATGTGTCTTTGGGGAATGTTCTTCTCAAAGTGTTAGGATTATTCTCTGATGCATCTGTTGGTAGATTGGTGAGCCTCGACCTGTCCTTGCTCTTGAAGGACTCAGCCTTTTCTGGAGGCTCCTTATATACTCTGATTAGACGATTGCCTCACCTGTTCCACATCACCTTCTTATTTCAACTTCTCACATCGCTATTAGTCCTAAATTGCCCCTGTCCCAACTACTTTGGAACGTGTTGCATGCATCAATTTCAAAATAAATGTTTATCTTCAAAAAACGATGCAGTTGATTAGATAAAACATCAAACACCTCGTCTTTAAACATGTTTAGTTTAAATACAAGTTAAAGTACATTTACACATCACTCCTTTTTGATTGTCTTAGCATTTTCCATACTGTCCCAAATTTTTCGGAATTGGGGTTGTACAATGATATGGACTGTACCAAAGAAACAGAGTGGGGGGGGGGATGAGGACTAGGCTGTATTTGAATCTTTTTATGAAATCTGTGAAGTCTAATCTCAGAACCACGCTAAAATAAACCCTACTTATAAATGTCTTAATCGAAGACGGTTTAATGTCACACTATTAATCATTTAAACATTAATAAACTGTAATGCTTCTTAAATTCCACTCCTCTACTGCTCGAACACACCTGAATCAGCTCGTAAAGGTCTTGATAATTAGCTGATGAGTCTGGAGTGTTTGAGCAGGGGAATCGCAAAAATGTGCAGAGCCTGAGGTTCCTGAGACTGGAATTAACACTCACGATCTAAAAGCACAGTCATTATTAAATTGCCTAATGCAGCGTTTCTCCATCCTGGTCCTGCAGTACCCCAACTCCACACATTTTAGTGTTTTTTTTCTTCTTTAACTCATCCAGTTCAACCTAATGTTGTTAATTAGCTGATGAGTCCAATCAAATGGGCTTGGACAAGAGAAAATGGCAGAATGTGCAGGACGGGGTACTCCAGGAACTGAGAAACACAAATACAATAACACAACTATGATTCTATTCCTTCAGTATACTGTCATAAACAATAACCGTATTAACCTGTACTGTCAAAATCTACTGCTGTCTGTGAATATTGTAAAATAGTAGCTCTATAGTCACATGTAAATAACAGTGAGAATGAAAAATGTGTCATGTATCTGCACATGTTTGACCATCACTGAAAGATGTTCTGGATTCAAACATCCACGAGGTTATGGATTAAAACAGAGGCCTATTTAACGCATAGGAAAATGTACATCACACTTATAGGGCTGTATTTTTGCTGTAGCATAAGCAAGCATAATTTGGTGAAATAACATTTTTTTCTTTGGTTTTTTTTTTTTTGGATCATTTGTTTGAGCCTAAGCCAAATTTCTGCACTCGGTTTGCTATTTTCATGGTCAGAAATAAACACGGCTGCAGTGAAGCGGTTGGAGAGGCACGACAGCGGGTGTGATGTGATTTTTAAAAATCTGCTGGTGCAATGGGAATTTATAACACACCTCGTTCCAAATCTGCTCTCTGTTAGTCCCCGTGTTCGCACAAATGCAACACGAAAATGGAATTTTTTATCCTTTCACTTCACTTCACTTCACTTCGACACTAAGCACACAAACTAAGTTGTGGAATTCTAATCTGTTGATATTATACACAAAATGTCATATTTCTAAAAGAATAAGCGTTAATAAGCGAGGAATTATTCCATATAAAAACACAATGGCATTGATTTATTAAAACGTTACGTAAATATACTGTGCATGTGCCAGCGTTAGGGGTTAGGGGATTAATTGCACGCTCAAAAGAATAATTGCGTCGGTTTTGTGATGTGCAAAATGACACGTCTGAGATTTTCCCGTTGCTCTCGATAACCGTGACGAGTTCAGATGTCCTGGAAAATTTCTACTGAAACTAAACCTTGCCACATAATTGAGTGTCCAGTGTAAGATTAATTCATTTGAAAAATCGTTTTTAATCGTTTTAAGATACTGACGCATGACCTTGATAAACCTTTTCATTATTAAATCCTAGTAAACAGTATGATTTTGTCCTGAAACTGAGTTCCACATATATACCTGTTTAGTTTTTTGGGGGTTGTTTTGTTTTGTGCACACAGTTCCCCGTTCCTGAAGTGACTTTCAGGCTCAATAAATAACAAACAGCGCAGATGCTAAATGAATCTATTATAATCTTTTATATCGAAAACAAACACCCAGATTATTTATTAAGGTGAACACAGAACAGCAGACAGCGCACGCTAGACCGTGTTTAGAGGTCAGTTTGAATTTAATTTTTTGAGTGTTCTCGTGTTTACACACTCAGATCCAAGTATGTGAGTGAATCCCAAACAAAAGAGCACAAGATGACAGAAAATACATCTGTTGTAAATTCTGTCAGCCAGCTGGTTGTTATATATATTTTAAAAAAAAGAAAAGAAAACAACAACAACAACAACAAACCAAACTTTCCCAATCCTGTGCCTTATTTCTGCCGTTGCACCATGATCTCAAAAATAGCCCCAAAATGACCAAGATTCAGTCAAGTCAGCTAGATCAGGAGCCATCACATGTGACCTCAAGTAAAGCTTTAAGTTAATTAGTAAGGACAAAGAAGTTTAGGACAATATTGACAATTATATTGGTCAAATATTGTGATTGTATACAGGTACAGATGGGCTTGTATTGTTTTGAGCAACTTATGTTTATTGTTCAGAACATCAGGAGTAATGTTTTCGTGTATTCCGGAAGAAGCCCACTGAAATTCCTGCTGTTTCTGTATCTCCAAATGGAAGTACAGTCGTAATATGAAACCACAATAAGACATTCATTCACTAAATCCTGACAGAGGACGCTCAAAGATCCCGAACATTTTCCAGACACAGTGTGTGACTACTCTGTGATGATGGTGTACAGCGTTCTCTCCTCTCAGAGGAAGCCCCATTTCTATTTTGCATTAAATGTGATCTTGTCTGAAAAGGGAAAAACTAAAGAATGCAGATGATTCACTCCACCTTCAGAGGTAATGTTAGTCTGGCACATGCTGGGGTCGAATCTTGAGTAAGGTGTAAATCTAACATGTTCCGTGTGTTTGGACAGCAGGATAGAGATGCCATTAATTATTCTGGGAGAAGCCTGTGAACTTTGCTGTGACAAAATTGGATTCTCTGAAACCAGCAAGAGAACAAATGTCAAGTAGACTTGAAGTGTTTGCGCTGTCCTGGAAAACTGAGACTGTTTCTATAAAAAAAAAAAAATTTTTAAGCCATTATAAACCATGAAATCTGGTGAGCCAGGACCTGTCATGTTATTCGTTATATTTAGGGGTTATAAATTGGCTGACTGACAGCTGACTGACTTCCTGCTATCTCACGTCGGATGTTTGCATATTTCACATGAGATTTGATTCCAATCTGCACGACAAGACTGTAGATAAAAATGCAAAATTTGAAGATTCAGATAAAAGTATGTGCTCTTTAAATTTAAGGTGTCAATAGTGTTGAATAGAAAGAATGTACAAAGAGTGTATACTAATCCCGGCGTTCATCCTGCGTCAGCAGATCGGCGGGGTTCGGGATCATAAAGCCAGAATACTGCACTTCATGTGACTGAAGAAAGCAATTAATCTCAGATCAGCAGTAAAAGTTCACTCGTTAAAGCTTACACAATGATCCGGTTTATACCAGAAATCATTTATTAGCTATAATTGAACACGCTGGTAGACGGAACGGTTTAACAGAACAGAACGTTTATCTCCGGAACATGACAAATCACAGTTAAATCCTCTTCAAATGTCATCTCAAATCATACAAGACAAATCCTGACACTTATTTTCTCTCAGGTTTGGGGGAATGTTTTTTTAAACCCTTTATTTAAGTCCTGAATGTTTATGTTACATTAATTCTGACCTTAAACACAAGCTTTAAGTGTGTTGCTGCGTATCTTTCTTTCTTTCTTTTTCTTTTTTTTTTTTTTTTTAAAGCCAACGCTCTTCTTACAGTATGATAAAAACACACTGACTTTTCCTTCTATAAAGCACATAAAATCATAACAGCATTTAATAATCAGAAAAGAGACATGAATCAAAGCAAAACCACGCAAAAGTGGATGTTGAACGATGAGTGTTTTGTTTGTGACGAGGTCCAGAACATTGTACGCATGTTGAGTTAGAACACTTTATACAGACACTTTGATTTGTGACCATATTAAAAAAAAAAAAAGATACATAAATACATAATGATAGAGATATAATGATACAGAATAAAGATAAGCACAATGTGTGGATTGCATCTACTACTGTTTTGTCACAGATGTATGTTGTTATATAATAAAGAACAGAACCATATTATGTGAAAGAGCTTTAGTAACAAGCATAAGGGATTTGAAATTGTATTCATGTATAAAAATAAAGTACTGAATAAACACACTTTGGCAGTCGGGATTTGGATATGAGAACGTGGTTGTTATTTAAATGGGCTGTGGCAGTGAATCTTGTGCATTAAAATCAGAGGAAAAGATATCTAATATCTGGTGATATTGTGGTTGGTATTTCATCTTTCTAATGGATTAGTTTATGTTTAAACGTCATGAAGTCCTCAAGGCGTGATCCCACACCCCCGACCTTGAGATGAGGTTTCAGTGATGACCTTGTATGACCTTGAATCTGGGAAGATCATTTTGCTACATATAGAGGTGTATGCATGTCCACATCTACAGCATTTAGATTTCAAAAAAAGGATTAAATATTCATGTCAAAGGAAAGCAAAAGAGAAAGACAGTTTTGATGCTTTTCCAGATCGGATTTCTGAGGCACGATCGGAGCAGGAGCTGGACTCAGTAATCTACAAGTGATTGCTCTTTGGAGTGTGCTATCTCTTCCTCACACCATCTCTCCGGGAGTGAACATGCTGCTCTCAGGATTAAAGCGATAAGAACACCATGCAGCTTTTTTTTTTTTTTTTTAGCAGGATGCTTGATGCTGCTTCTCCTTACGGAGGAATCGGAAGATTGGCGAGGCTCCGTTTCCAAACCATGCAGATGGGAAAAGCATCTTATCTGTCTGTTGCATAAATCCCCAGAGACAGCTGATGTCTGACTATCATGACAGTTTTGAAGAGCAGTGAATAAAATAAAACAGGCTTTTCTCAAAGAGCTTTTTGTAATCAAAAGAAAAAAATATACGCAAGTACAAAGATAAATGACAAACTACATCTGGTGAAAATGAAATTACTTCTTTTTTTTTTTTTTTTTTTTTTTTTTTAAACTGTCAAATCAGATCATTTGATATAATCTCTCAGAATCCCAAACATACACATCATCATCTCCAAGCTCGAGAGTCAGCTCACGTTTTCTGGACAAAGGGAAGTTCAAAATGCTGGTCACATCAGAGACACTACAGTACAGTAAACATTCTCCTCAATGTGCTGTAGATCATTTATTAGCAAAGAGTGAAGACCACACCAATATCAACAACTCCCAAACCTGCCATATGTGCTCTTACAAGCCTCAGGCCATAGACAACAAGTGATACAACATGTGATCAGGACCAGAATTCCAGCAGCAGCAGTAATATTTAGAATTATAAATTGTGTAATACCACAGATAAGGTATGCTATAATAATAAAAAGGAATTAAGTTCGGAGTCAGACGTTAAGTCAGAAGCAATGTTCCATTGATTGCTCGCCTTTCGAGATCGTGGCGCAGCGTGCTCACTGTACCATTTAGATTCATAGAGTTATTATTGCACCTAGTGGTCAAAATGTGAACTGCATCTAGAAATAATGGAAGATTAATTAGCTAATAAAGTTAATGGTATTAGTTGTCCTGTGTTCGTATTGCACACTCACATCAGAGACGGGAAATACACCTGCCGTATCGAACAGGTGAATTCGTTCAGAATAGGATTAACCAGTTAGCAAGTTACTCTACTTTACATAACTAGCTAAGTTGTTAATGAGACCGGAGCAAAAACATCAGCAACTTCAACGCATCGCATTTGCACTGATTGCTTGTAAAGTTGAAAAAAAGAAAGAAAACGCTCCAGTCAGAAGTGACACACACACACACACACACGCGCGCGCGCGCGCACACACACACACACACACACGCGCACACACACACACACGCACACCTCAAACAGAAATGGAAACTCAGGGTTGAATGTTGAAACATTTTTGAATTTAGCACTAATTAAATATTTAGACTTTAAATAAAAGTTACCTTTCATCATGAAATACCTGTCAGGGAACTTTGCAAGCAACGTTTGATAGTAATAAAAGGTACTTATGTACAGCAGATCAATTATTAAATAACTGATGCTGGCAAAACTATTTTTCATGTTACCCACCTGCTGTCATATATCCACAAAAACATTTAGAAGAAAAAAAAAAAGTGCCTCAAGCCTAAAACGCATTTTTCCCCATATTACCATTTCAAAAAAGGCCGAAAACTTCAGAGAGCCAACAGCCCAAATTTGCCTTTTAGTATTCGAACACCTTGCGAATGTATTGTCGCATCAGATCTGCAGTCCTGTTCAGCTGAAGGAGGCCAACATCCTTTTAACACGTCTGAAGAGAAATGAGGCCGTTCTCTCGCTCCAACAGCTGAATAAGCCAAATAAATCTCCACTTAAGTCGACTGACATCCCGACTCCACAGCAGGGGAACAAATAATTGCTTTTTTGGTTTCCGGTGTTAGATTTCATGTCACAAGATTAATTCAGCAGTGAGTAAAAAGGACCTTGGAGATAGATGGATTAATTCAGCACTCTTTCACCAGGGCAGCAGTTTATTCAGCGCTGCGAGAGTATGGGAGAACTTTAAGAACCTAAAGACCCTAAGTGGCAAAATCTGAGGTTTATATCATTATTTTACTGTCAAACGTCAAGATATTTCAATCAGTGAGCAGGATTCAGTCTGCTGTAATGAAGATGTTTGCTTTGCTCTTGGAAACATCAGAAGATGAACTGTTCGATCCTGATTTTCCTTTGAAATGACCAACATGAGCACATTTTCACTGTCACTTGCACAATCCAAAATGTGTCATGAACCATAACAATAAAAATAATCTGAGGCAGAAGAAGAAATGACCAGCTAAAGCCTTTATCACAGAGATAACAGAGATTTGAGGTCAGGGATTGCTATAATATATATAATAGGATCGTTTATAATTAGGCAAATAAAAGAAGCCATATGAATATCTGTTACTGTTTTTGCAGCGATCACTGACTGTTTTTTCCTTTCAAAATGGCTGCTATTGATGGTGCTTAATAATCTCTGGTGTGCACAATCAAATGTTCCTCAGCTTTGGCCTGAAACTCATTTTCTGCGTAGAGAGAATAAAACACTCAGTGGCCGACACTATTCCTTGGATTTGGCGAGTCTACTAGAGAGAGCAAGCATCACAGTGTAGCGTCACCATTCTGGAGATGTCTCCTAGAAGAAGGTTTCTGATGCTACTGTTCATCCTGCCCAGGTTAAACCCTTCAGCTGACAGAACTGCAGATATTACAGCATTAACCCTTTGGGGGTCTGCAGCTATTTTGCCTTTAAAAATTCAAGTGACTGGTATGTTTTTGTTTTTTCAGCGCAACCTATCTAACCGGAGCTGATGACTCTTTCACTTAAGCGTTTTACAATATCAACACACCGGACCAAACACCAGACAATTTAGAAAATTATAAATGACCTTGCTGACCTTTTTCCCCATGTTTGTTAATACGACAAAAAAAAAAAAATAAAGCCAAAGATATTCCAATAAACACATAAACTGCCCTGTGCACAGTTTGACAACCAAAACAAACATTGTAGAATTTCTATAATTTTATCTTATTATATAATCTCCAATTCTATGTGGTCCATCAACAAAAAATTTTATTCGTTATCTTTTACTTCAGTCTGAGGGTGTAGAATTTATTTGTCCATTGGTATTTAATACTATTAAATGTTTGCATAAATCTGTTTTATACTTATACAGCACTTTGGTTTCAACTTGTTTTTAAATGTGCTTTATAAATAAAACTACACTAAACTAAATAAAATCCACACTGAAGTTAGAATGATGTAATTAATGATGTAACTTAATCACAATGTAAACACAAACATGTACATGTTTGAAATCTGTGTTTTCACCATGCAAACCACATTATGGACCAATGTGCACCTTATTCAGAGAGTTAAAACATTTGCAGTTGCTTTTCTCCTCTGGCCTGTGCTACATCACTGCTATTGTGGAATTTTTGTCTCTTTCTGCAGCACGTGATGTGGACTGGCGTATGTAGTGTTACAGGAAAGTGGATGGAATAAATGCCCTGATCTGGTTGTACTGAACTTTTCAGGCTGAACTCGAGGACCTGGAGAGGAATGCAGTTTTCCCACTGGCTGATTCATCTGGAGTCCTGTATGGCCGGGAGCATCTCTCAAACACTCTTATCACTCCTCTGCTCAGATTACAGAAATAGAAAATAGTCCTAGGAGGTCAGGGACTGCTGGTGATGATGGAGAGAATCAGTTCTGTCCAGGCGATGGCTGTTCTTTCTGCTCATCTAATTTAGATGACGGAGATGGAGTCAGGCTCATGGACGCATAACTTAAAATGCTAAATGCTAAACTGATAACACATCACATGGCAGCTGTGGATTATTCACACTTACAGACACAGTTTCTATGGCAATTTTATATCATATAAATAATTATTACAGAATTTATTATTATTATTATTATTATTATTATTATTAATGCACAACAATTACACTGGAAATCATCATGCATCATGAACAGAACATACAGAATTGAATGAATACAGAATTGTGTTTAAAGGACTCCTCTAATCGAATACTGATGAACTTAATGATGACACTGAACTGTGAGGATATTTAATAGACAGCTGTCCTATAATTAAACTTTTTAATGTAATTTTTACTCATTTGCAAAGCAGAATAAGTTATTCTAAATGTTATTAATCTTTGCTGATGAGGAAATATACATTCACCGTCACATATTTTACTGTATGGTCTTCTGCTGTTGTAGCTCATCCACCTCAAGGTTTGATGTGTTGTGTGTTCGGAGATGTTTTTCTGCTCATCAAGGTTATAAAGAGTGATTATTTGAGTTACTATAGACTTCCTGTCAGCTCTGGTCATTCTCCTCTGATCGCTCTCATCAACAAGGTGTTCCAGCCTGCAGAATCTCCGCTCACAGGATGGTTTTTCAGTTCCTGAAATACTCAAACCAGTCCATCTGGTACCAACAACCATACAACCACGCCACGGTTAAAGTCACAGAGATCACCCCCTTCGTCCCTAATCATGATGTTTGATGTGAACATTAACTGACGCTCTTGACCCGCACCTGTATGATTTTATGCACTGTGGTACTGATGTGGTAGCTAACTACATCAATGAGCAGGTGTTCCTATTAAAATGTTCAGCAAATGTACATGGTGAAGGCCGGCAGCAGTCCTGTTGTGACAATCGATTGTCCAACCTTGGTATAGGAGTTAAAGACTAATCGAAGCATGTAATAGGAGGTGGCTTTACAATAGAGCAGCACATTTTCGTAATTATTGGAAAAACAAGATAATCCAAATATAAAGCAGTGTCCAGAGCTCAAGCGAGTATGAATGACAGGAGAATATTCATCATTGTTATGCAAAAAAAGCACACACTGAGGATTGAACCCTCTTCAGGACCCTCATAACCTCTTCCTCCACTGACAGGCTTCCTCATCCTGGCTAAGACGACACCCCGGGATGATGCTGAAACCTACCTAGAAATATTTTAAGGTATAGTATACCTGTCAACCTAACCATAATAAACAACAAACAAACAGGAAGCCGTGTGTGCACTCTTGAATGCTGTGTTGTGTATTGTGTAGCCTGCTGGAGGCTACAGATAGAGTAGCAGTCAGACCTCGATGGGGCATACATCAGGCCTTGATGGATTCAGTCTGTGCAGAGATCCTAATCCTCCAAGATCTGATTGAAGATAAGTTATTGTAAAGAGAGGTGTGTTCACAGTGTTCAACTGGTACTAAAAACCCTGTCTGCTAGTGGATTATCCCTGTAACATTAATGCATAAATCTCTCCACTGTCTAATTGAATAATTCATTATAGTCTAAAATCTTAACAGTTAAGAGTTACTGCATGATTCTTTAGCTTGCCCATGTTAGGAGTGACCATCATTTTTATTTCTTTCACTCGTCATTATAATTTGCTCTATGCATTACAAAGCATACAAAATCCTTTCATCACCCCAGCAGCCAGATGACATTCATTTTACATCGATGATACTGCACTAAGATAGCCAGCTGGTCCACTCGGATCCACAGTGCACAGGAGGCACTTATCTTTAACACACATCAGGAAGCCTGAGATGGAGGAAACGGCAATTAACAGACCACTGGGCTGAACTCCAATTCATACCAGCAAGGCAGGATCATTTAGAGAGAGAGAGAGAGAAGCTGATTAAAAATAAATGGGAAGCTTTTCACTGGAGGTTACGCATTAATTTGTCTGCTTGTGTTGCATCAAAGATTAAGAAACAAGGAATGAATCTGGCACAGAATAGTATGAGGTGGAACTGTCTGTGCTAGGACAAATGGATGCACTCTAACTGGAAGACAGACTCAAGCATTTAAAGCCAGTGTAAGTGATTTTCCTTAGATTAATGAAACAGCCAGTATAATGGTGCTGAAAGTGCGCTATACTGACACCTGGCGGCTGAGTGCAGTGAAGCGATTACCATCACTGCTGCTATTTTAGTCAGTGTTGTGTAGTCAGTATTTGTGGCACAATTTATTTACACAGTACCTGTATATGTAAGGAATAACACACAACGGGCTGTGCTGTACTACGAAAATAGTCAACAGCGGAGTGGCGTCATACGGTGTGAGACGAAGTTGATTACATATAACAGCATGCCAAAAAGTGTTTAATTCCTCTCATCCAATAGCAATTTGCCAACAGTTTTATTTATTAATGAACAACACATCACACTTTTAATCCGTTTATAATTACATTAAAATGTTATGGAATGCCCAAGAGACAAGTTAGTTCCTGTTCTCGCTTACGTTAGAGCAGCTATAAACACTCATTCCCTCAAGAGACTTTTTTTTTCTCTCTCTTGAAGACAATAAGACAAACACCC
>JANDJT010000081.1:24212041-24223582 GCA_024331685.1 Stegophilus panzeri | reverse complement strand
CTGATGGTGTACATTCGAACAGACTGGAGCGCTGAGGCTGGATTTTGATGTTGTGTGAAAAGATGTGAATTCTAACTTCCTGAATAAACTGACCCCAGACCTACGGCTTACTGTACACACCTGAGGGAGAGAGAACACAGCTCTGTGTGTGTGTGAAGTTCTTCCTCAGTGAGTGACTGATGAGCTCTGACACATGCAAGTGTACACACACACACACACACACACACACACACACACACCTGCACACACACACACTCGCACATACACACACACACCATAATTGATTCCCTCATGCCTCCCTCTCTGACAGTTTCTCTGTGAAGAGCTCATACCTGCTGACTTTCAGGAATTTTCTGTTTCTCTTCTGTTTTTTTCTCCATAGGCTTTTAGATCCTCGCTCATATTCCTGCTGTACTCGCTTTATCTCAAGCTCATGTTCCTCTGTAAACTTTATAAATGAGCACTGTGAGCTTCCTGATAGCCGCATTACATAAACTGAAATACCAGCGCGATCTGCATCTCTGCAGAAGAAAAAGAAACGCAAATAAATTCTAACAGTGTTTCTGTGACAGGAATTAGAGCAGAGCTATTCAAACTTTTACCCTCATGAAGCAGACATATTATTTACTTCTTTCTATGCTTCTTCTTCTTATTATTATTATTGAAAAATGTGAAAGTTCATATAATCATTTTCTACATACAACAAATTTAGCTAACCGTTAACGATTATCTAGATTTTATCAGTTTGCTGTTAGCTACTGTTAGCTAATGATATTGTATTTGTAGCACTGGATAAGATTACTGGTGTTGTGTTTTGGCAACTTACTGGATGGCAAATAAATGCTGATTAGGTGTGTACAGTGTGTGTTTTACGTCCAATCGCACTCAGACCATACACAGATAGGGGGCGTTAAAATAAGTCATTTTCTATGGATGTGGATTAGTATTTTGCCCCACCCCTTGATCGCTACCACAATAAGGTCTGATCTGGTCACCCCATCCAAAAAATTCCGGCTACAAAACTGAACGCAAAAACACATGATAGAAAAAAAGCAAACAAACCACCAACTCATCTATACATGAAGATGTTGAGGGAGAAAACAAAGTCATGACTGCATCACTACATGCATCTTCTAGAGTTTGTGTTTTAGCAATACAGGAATCCAGCAGAGTGCATGCTGAACAAAGGATTTTGTAGTTTCCTCTGACTAGGAAGTTTCCTCTGTAGTTTCCTCTCTGACTAGATTCAGCAGCAAAAAAAGAGAGTGAGAGAGAGCAAAAAAAAGAGTGAGAGAGAGAGCAAAAAAAAGAGAGCGAGAGAGAGAGCAAAAAAAAGAGTGAGAGAGAGAGCAAAAAAAAGAGAGCGAGAGAGAGCAAAAAAAGAGAGCGAGAGAGAGCAAAAAAAAGAGAGCGAGAGAGAGCAAAAAAAGAGTGAGAGAGAGAGCAAAAAAAAGAGCGAGAGAGCAAAAAAAGAGCGAGAGAGAGCAAAAAAAGAGCGAGAGAGAGAGCAAAAAAAAGAGAGCGAGAGAGAGCAAAAAAAGAGTGAGAGAGAGAGCAAAAAAAAGAGAGCGAGAGAGAGCAAAAAAAAGAGAGCGAGAGAGAGCAAAAAAAAGAGAGCGAGAGAGAGCAAAAAAAGAGCAAGAGAGAGCAAAAAAAGAGCGAGAGAGAGAGCAAAAAAAAAGAGAGCGAGAGAGAGCAAAAAAAAGAGAGCGAGAGAGAGCAAAAAAAATAAGCAAAAAAAAGAGAGCGAGAGAGAGAGCAGTGCTCTCAAAACAGTGAACTCTTTTCAAATTGTGGAAAATGGTTCAAATTAAATCCTGCTTTCATCTCATAAATACTGATCTACTGAATAACCGGTCGCCTTTTGAATAAATTATGCATTTATAATATATTATAATCAGACGTGTACACTAAAGATAAAACATATCGATCGGACGATTTCTCAAAAACTAAGGTCATATTTTATAATTCCTTCAATGGCTCGACTGTCAATTTTGACACATTTCAAACTGAATTGTTTTGTAAAACAAGAATTTGATCTCAGTCATTAAACCATTTATTCCTGAGTTGATCTACATCACACACTTCCTCCTCATGGAGCCACGTACCGAGGGAGAAATGCAGCGTGCTGAATCCGTGTCTTTCTCCCGTATAGGTTTCACACATTTCCATCTTCAAAAGGATTCAGAAACGGGGAATAATGTGGTGGAAACATCAGGAAACGTGGACCGAGTTCATGGACTCGTGCACCAGTGCTGAACGATCTGAATGTGATCATACACATTCTTATTCACATCTAAATCTCACACTTACAGTTGTGTACACACACTCAGTTCTGTTTGTCCTTATTCTTATATCTACACCTGGATACTGAGTCTTTATAATAATCACACCGATAATCCAGAGAGATCACTCAGGAGAGGACGGCCTCCATCTTCATTCAGGATTCTTCCTCATGTCATCTCAGGGAGTTTTCCCTCACATCTGTTTCCTTTCGCTTCTTCATCATGGATCTAAATCTACATCTGGATTTCTGTAAAGCTGCTTTGGGACAATGTCTAGTCTTAAAAGAGCTAAAGGAATAAAATTATATTGAATTGAATGCAATTAATTGTCCAAAAACTGGTAATTGAGTGTGTCAGGTTTTTAACTGGTATTTGAGGTGTCAAAACACACACACAGACACACACACACAGAGACACACACACACAGACGCACACACACAGAGACACACACACACACAGTCTCTCAGGAGCACTCTAGTGTAGTGGTAACGGTGTACATCTGTCTCTTCAGTCTCCTCTTCATCTCCCGCATCATCTGACACACAGCGAGAGGATAGCAGCAGAAAACCGTCATCCAGTCCTCACACACGCTGCCCTGCAGATACACAACACACACAACACACACACACACACACACACACACACAGCTCAGATCACACACAGAGATACAGAAGCAAAACAAATCATGCCTATGATATCTTCTTTTAAAGAAGGATATGTAGAAATAATTCAATATTTAATATTTAATATTTAATATAGTACGTTTCATTTGTCTGCTAGTACCTATGTTCAACTGTATTTCATACAGCAGGTGTGTTTCCTGATTTCATTAGCCAGGTTTCTTCCAGATCTTGGAGGCCTCTGAGTGTTTTTTTTTTTTTTTTAAACTAGCTCAAAGACTTGCATAAAAACCACGACCCTATGTTTATAGCGTGAGCATGGGGCACCGTGATTCCTGTCCCAATGGGCCTGTATTCATTAGAGCTTGTTGCAGTTCCCATGTTTGACCACTAGGTGCGATAATAACTCGAAGGAGCTAAACGGGGCAGTGAGCACGCTGCACCACAATCACGCAACATGTAGAAAGGCGAGAGAATCAACAGGACATCAGCTTATATCTGTAGTGACATTTTAAAAAATCTCTGGTTATGCAAAAGAGATCATTTAAAACGTATGGAGTTAAATGAGAACTTTATGAAGATGAAATATTGTATATGGTGATGGGGGGAGGGAGGGAGGGAGGGAGGGGAGGGGGGTTGTCCACGGATGAGCTGCCACTTCTTATAACACACTTTACAATCCAAACCCCACATTTAATACCCAGATTATAATTAGGTGGGCAGCAAAGTATAAAATCACTTTCCATAAAGCCTGATCAGTATAATTTCACTGTTTGGGAAAAATGCTACTTATTCAAAATTATTTTAAAGGTTCAGCTGATTATATGTAATCAAGAGAACAGCAGGAGATCACAAACATGCACAAATATGCACAAATGAAAAGAAAAAAGAAAATATAACCATAAACAGAAGCAGGCTGTGGCTATTTATTTCAGAATCAGATCATTTCTACATTTAATTATGGAAATATATATGCTGAATATATCTGTAAATATGTACATTTACAGTAGCTCACACAAAGAAAATATCATTAGTAACCTTTGACTAGTCTCGCATTTAAATTCTCTTAATGAAATCATCTTTCCAGGTGATTCAGCAGATTCAAAACCTTTCTCCAGACTCTAAACCTACACGTGACTCTGAGAGCAGAGCTGTTGAGTGAGACGGAGATTTAAAGGGTTTTATTTGATGGTTTAGTGCATCACTGCTTCTGTAGTGGAGTTGAACTCAAACATCTTCATTTGTGTGGTGTTTTAATGCTCCAAGCTTCCCTGTGCATTCCCTCTGTATCACGGTATTATGATTCAACACACAGTAGAGCGACGTCTAGTTCTTCACCGTTAAACACTCACCCTGATTTTGAAACGTTCTCTGAAGGCGACCCGCATCGCGAAAGTGGAGGCAGGTAGCAGAGGCAGACACAAACACTCTCCATACTGATGAGCCAAAATCACATCCAGACAACACGGCATAAACACACCTGCTATACCTACACGAGAGAGAGAGAGAGAGAGAGAGAGAGAGAGAGAGAGAGAGAGAGACTTTGACTTTTGACAGTCCTTTATTCTAATCATTTGTGATGTGCCAACACCGCCGTAACATTTTGCAGCAAATAAACAGCAGTTTTAAATATCTACTTAAACAAACAAACAAACAAATAAATAAATAATTGCATAAACCAGCATGTTATAAATCCAAATCCAGAGAGAGAGAGAGAGAGAAGCTCAAAAAAAAAATTCAGTCATAAATATTTTATCATCATTATTTTTGAAAATTTTTGTCAGTTTGAGGATACCTTGCAGCTTCATTTTCTCTCTCTCCCTCCCTCCATCTCTCCCTCCCTCCCTCTCTCTCCCTCCCTCCCTCTCTCCCTCTCCCTCCCTCCCTCTCTCTCCCTCTCTCTCTCAGTCAGCAGAAGGCAGAAACTTCTTTGTGATTTCTAAACTGTGTCACGAGTGAAAATAGAGATGAGTGTTACAGCAGCTTCTGTTAGATGAGCCTGATCTCACGCTGTTCCCTGAAACTGAAATCCATCAGAGTCTCGCCAGCAACGTCACTCAAACCTGCTGTACGAGTTCCTGCATTGTTTTCTGTATTTGGGACCGAGGAGTTATGATTCTGATCAAGTAGCATCTTGCTGTGTGGGGCTGTTAGATTTATGGGGCTCTTTTTTTAAATAAAAGAAGAGCATGAATTTTGTATATTATGTTTAAAGTACAAACAACATAATATATTGCTTCATTTATCGATCTTTTATTCCATTTGAGTGTAAATGTAAGCGTAAGGCCAAACCACCGCAACATTTTCTGCCTTCAAAATTTTCTGTTCTTTGTACTAGCATGTGTATGTTGATCAGGTGTGACGTGAAAAGTTCATTTGCATAGTGACGCCCACAAAACTCCATAAAAGGTAAAGTGCACAGACAGCTGGAAGCACGAAATGAGCACTCAGGGTAAAGACTGAAAAACAGAAGTGGAAGTTATTTTGACTCACTTCTACACCAATAAAAATATTTATTATTATTATTATTAATAATAATAATAATAATAATAATAATAAGCTCCTCCTCTTCTTTTTCAAACTCAACAATATTCTGGTCACCGGTTTTACATGTATACTGCCACCTAGTGTTTAGTATCCCAAGTGAAGTGTTTAAAATAGAGAGATTCCTCTCACAGCCCTTTAAAAAACTAAAATGTTGTATTTAAAGGCTGCTGATAAGATCAACAATACTTTATACTTGAACATATATTCTCATGGTTTAAAATTGTTTTATTACATTTATTATAGAACTCATAGGTCTGGGTCTTTGAATAACAGAATAGAAACCATCAGAGATTACAATATCGTAATAACCTTCTAAAATCTTCACAGTTGTCTTTCACAAGTATTTCCTCACAGGCTGAAATGAGTTACGAGTACGTTCACATCTCCGTTAAACAGCTTCACACTTCACACACACGCTGCTTCTTGTCTCATCTTTTTCTGCACATTGGGAACGTTAATGCTGCAATGTTTTTCACAACAAGAAGCTCATTTCCTCTTACAGGTGCTGACGTCGTCACACACATCAAACAGACCCGTACTCCAGTCTCCGCCCGTCTGTGTGAGAGTGGTCACCGTCGTGGTCGTTACTCCGAGACCGGGCTGAGTCAGCACAGGAAGGTCCGCCCTGTCGCTCCATGAGGTCCATCGCTCAGCTCGTGTAGCAGGAAGTTCCCTACATCGTTCACCAAAATCCTCCATTTTGTCCCCGGACTTCAGCAGAGGCAGCTGCTGCATGATTCGAATAAACGGAGAAAACTGGAGAAAATTGTCTCTTTTGACACGAGAGATGGTCCTGATCTGGCCAAACACAAACGTTGATGGTGTCGAACAGTTCCTGACTCGAGAGCAGGGCGAGTTTTTCACTTTATTGACAGGAGTGTGTTAATACAGATAGTGGCCTGGCTGGGAGGCACAAACAAGCTGTACTGTAAAGATAAGAAATCCTCAGAATAGCTCTCTCTCTCTCTCTCACACACACACACACACACACACACACACACACACACAAACTAAAGAAACATATGAATGCACCACTCATTCATCTCACAATTGCTAAACAAATCAAGACACACAAATGAAGCAAGAGGAGCTTAGTGGTTAGCACGTTTGCCTCACACCTCCAGGGCTGGGGTTCGAATCCCATCCCTGCCCTGAGTGCATGGAGGGGGTTCCCTCCAGGTACTCCAGTTTCATTCCCCCAGTCCAAAGACATGCGTTGTAGGCTGATTGGTGAGTGAATGTGTGTGCGATTGCGCCCTGCGATGGCTCGGTACCCCGTCCGGCATGTCAGTCACCTTGTGCCCAAGACCCCTGGGACAGGCTCCAGGCTCCCTGCTACCCAGTGTAGGATACGCGGTACACAAAATAGATGGAAACGACGCAAAAGCCCAGACAACTCACACAAACAAACATCCACGTAAACACAAAACGGAGTCGTGCAATAAACACTAAATATCACAGGAAAGCCTTCTAAGAAACTCTTTCATTCAACAGAGAAACTAGTGTTCTACTAGCGAACATCAGCTATCGAGTCATTAGTTTACGCCAACACACACCTACAGCCAAACGTGGAGAGGTCACGTCATTTCCTCCTTCAGAACGTCTAACGCACATTAATCTGCTCTCATCTCTCTGGCTGTAGACCAGCTATTAACTCAAACACCGCCTCCCAGATTCAATAACGATACCACGTCACAGGGGTTAAATCATTAGCACAAATGCACCACATTTACTAAGGAGAAGTTTATTTGAATCATTTTTCATTCACAGAATTTATTCGAGAGAAAGAAAACTGGACTTTGATAACAGTAGAAAGTGGAAATGCTTCCTACTGAGTAGATTTACAAAACAGACACAAGATACAGAACATAAGTGCCAAAAAATAAAAATGCTGAATGATGCATCACTGTAGACCTCTAAAACGTCTCGGTTTGATGCCTCCTGACGTTCTCCGTAATTATTCCTCTAAACATTTAACCAGGAAGTAAAAATGACGTCTTAACAAGTGCAAATATCTTCAATAAGGTCAGTCAAATTGATCTAGAATCTCCTTTTATAAGAGTACAATAAACCAAATACAAGATTATTAAACCCATTTCTAGACATTTCTACTCATGACATTATGTTGTTCCAGTGGCAGATCCGTTTGCTATTTTTATGCATTTATTTCTAGAAAGAAGTGAAATTACCTGCAAACATTCGGTCTGAAATCCGTCAAATAGGTTCAATCATCTTGTATTCAAGATATTTTTACGTGCCAAGACATTATTTTTGCAGTGTAGTTAGTCCGTTTTAGCATTAGCCTTTTACACCATCACTGGCTAATGCTACAACAGCCATTTTAGAATCTGTAGAAAACGGCGCTGGCGGCGTTTCCCTCGCAAATCTCACTCGATCAAGTAAACGAGCGTATCTCCGACGTCCACCGTGAGGCCGTTGTCAATCAGACACACCTTCTTCTCCTCCAGGTCGACGTGGAACACGCACTTGTCCGAGATGGCCAGTTTGCCATGTTCTTCTTTCCCCAACACGGGAACTCTGCGAGGGCCGAGCAGCGGGTCTTCAAAACGCATCAGCTTCACTTTGGTTAAATCTGAGAGAGAAAAAGGTTAAGAGGTTTAGAAAGTTTTCTGAGAGAGGCCTGTTTCTGTTTCGGAATTAAATGTTGTCTAGCAAAAAGTTGACTTTTATATCACTGCGTTCGTAATCGCCAGTTCCTGCTGCTCCAAGTAGAGTTGTGTTCACAATCACGATTTTCAACACATCGTTATTACATATTCACTACCGGTCAAAGGCTTACACACACTCGTTCTTTATTATTATTTTCCCACATTTTAGAATAATAATAATAATAAAGTCATCAAAACTCTGGAGTAACACAAAAAATGGAACTATGGGAATCACGATGTGATAAAAAATCCAAAATAAATCAAAAAAATTTAGTATTTCAGCATCTTCAAAGTAGACACGCTTTTTGCCTCATTTGATTAGTGATTATTCATTTAGTTATTTCAAACATGATTACAACTATTTAAGTTGTTTTTAAAATGATGAAACTCTTTAAATGTGTAATTAAACTCAGTACAGCTCGAGTGCAGGTCGTTTTAGTTCACAGATATACCTTTGATGCCTCTGTTGGCTTTGTGCAGTCTGCGAGTGATGCTGTCCTTGGTGTCTCCCTGACGGATGTGGATCTGAGAGGAGAAGAGTCCGTTGAACGGCTGAGGGTTCAGCAGACACACCGACACTCCAGGCTACGGGGAGGGAACCAGGGGGTGGAAAAAAGAGCCAACAGGTTAAATCGTTAATCCACAACGGTTTTTAATAAAAATCAGCGTCTCACAATTGAAGTGTTAACAATTGCTGTATAAAAGATAATACATACGTTCCAATTATTATTATTATTATTATTATTATTATTAGGGGTCCAAGTACATAGCAGAAGCAGACCAAACTGTAAATCACAGTAGTCGTTAGAGGTAGTAGCCCCTACACAAGCAATCGATTTGAGCCTCAATCAGCATAACTAGTGCAAGAATTTACGTTATGGCCCTTATCTCAACAGCCATAAAGCCTACACTTAACCCCCATCCCCCCGAACAGACAAATAGATCTAGGCCCCACCCACTAACTTCCACCATGATGGATTTTTTTTTGCTAAATTGCATAATATGCGAAACCTACTTTTGCAGACGAGTCCAGACTAGAACCTCAGTAATTATGTTAAACAATATGGCTGCAAAATGTCAATCAAATCGAACAAGGTGGAGCCCTTTTGAATGATTGATTGATTTTTAATGGTGATTGTTATTTCGAACACTTGGCTGCTGTCAGCCAATCAATCAGCCTTTCACTAGGCATTTCACACAGCTACCATCGTCATAAAAATGTTCAACAGTATGTTCATCTATGATCACTTTATTGCGCTATGAAACTTGGCCACTGGAGGCACTATTTGTGAGGAGTGCTTGGACCCCACAGATCTATGCTCGCGACTGGATTTCTTATTACTGCTGTTTCATCACTGCTACTTTCAGACCACGACGACAGTTTTTCACTTAATACTGAAGAATGCTGAAATATAAATCAGACAGTAATTCTGTTCTTTTCCTTCACTTCTCGGTAGTAAACTCGACTCCATGTTCCTCAGAGTGAAGTCAGACACCCGGCGTCCGAGCTGCATTAACACCGCGGGGCGTGTGGGTGATCTGCGTTACCTCTGATCTGAACACGCTGAAGGGTTTTCCTGGACAGCAGTCCTCCTTCACTTTATCGTCCCCTTCGGAGGCAAACAGGACATCGATCTGTTCCAGCTACAGAGAGAAAAACAAAGAGTTAACGTAAAACTAACGACTTAACACACGCCTAATTCTACTGATCTGATTCGGCAGCGCGGTACGAGCGAGCGTAATATAACTAAGACTTATGAAGATGTTTGAGAGTAACACCTACAATCTTTTTCTTTATTTAGTAGCCACTCTGCTAGTACACACCAACTCATCATATTTTACGCACAGCTGTTCGGCTTCCTACCTCCAGAGAGTTGGTGAGATAAACAATGTTCTCCAGCAGGACTGCTCGCTCATCAAACTCCAGCTGCAGCTCCAGCACCCTTGGCCCGCTCTTCTCCAGGTTGCCCTGACACACACACACACACACACAGTCAACAGAGCTGTCTCAACACAGCGTTCTGTTTACACAGTATTATAAACCTGGTGTAAACATGTTCTTCTCTGTGTACGCGCTAGATTACTAATCAGAAGGCTTCTTAATTACTGTTACTAATTAATTAATCCTATCTCATGATATTAAACTAACCCAATCACACAAAAACTCAACTCAAGACACAAAGAACTATATAAATGTACACTAAGTTCCCTTTCAAGTGCATTTCTAATTCTAAGTAAGGAATAAAACACTTTGGTGTGTGCGGTTATAGGAAAACAATCAACGCCAGATGGTGTGATGACGCAGAGTTATTGTTACCACCCTGTAAATGATCATTTTCCTCTAACCGCATGTCCCCTAATGTTGTGTTCTTCTTTTCACTGATTAATGAACACATTTTTTTACGTTCCTGTTCTCACTTATGTTACAGCAGCTAGAAACACTCCTTCCCTCAGCAGCATCTCTTTTTCCTCTCTCTCTCTCTCTCTCTCTCTGTCCTGAAGACGTCGGAAAACACAAACTCTCAGACTGTTACAAAGCGCTGGCACTGGAGACTCCTTCCACAAATGTTAAAATACTATCTCTTTGCAGAAAATCTGATCTTCTCGACATTTATACAAATAAAAACATAAGAACGAGCGCATTCACATAAACCTGTGAAAATTAATCGACACCTTTAGACCAATTAGAATGTAGAATTCAACAGCGATGAACAGTGAGGTCATTTAACGGCACGAAATCGACTCCTTCGATACTTTAGATTATGTTGAATTTATTCTCCTTTTTCCACAGAAGCATGGGGTTGTTTGCACATCAGTACCCTGATCATGGCCACAAACGGCATGGCGCGCTTCATGTACTTCTTCAGCTCCGGCATGGCGGCCAGCTCCACCGCAATCACCTTATTGTCAGGAAGAGTTCCACTGTTGTTCTAAGAACCAAAAAGTAAACAGGACATCCTTGCAGTGAGATCAAAACCGTCTTACATCACACATCTCCAAGCACTTTCTGAACGGAAAACACGTCCCGGACTATTAAAAACAGAACGTTTAGAGTTCCGAGCACGAGCTCGTTCACGTACACTGTCTACAGAACAAACCTGACATTAAAACAGCTTCACCTTGTAGTGTTTGGCCAGGAGAGCGAGGGCGCTGTGCTGCCAGGGCGGATAACTCTTTGCCACGTACACCGTGCAGTGAGAAGGCTTGGCTGGTGGTTTGTTGTCTCCTTTCTATGAGGACAAAGTGCAAAAGTGAAATGAATCGGTACAACTTCATCAGCAGCACTTTACCTCACAGTACTGTAATTAAAAGGCAAGTATGAGGTAAATATTTAGTAGGTAGAAGGTAAGTTACACACACATTATATATATATATATATATATATATATATATATATATATATATAAAAAAAACAAAAAA
>JANDJT010000081.1:24191466-24210822 GCA_024331685.1 Stegophilus panzeri | reverse complement strand
ATAAATTTAAGGAGAAAGTCTACTTTGATTGTAAGATAAGATAAGAAACTTTTTTGATCCCACACTGGGGAAATTCCCTCGTCACAGCAGCTCAATTACACGAAAAACAGATAGGAAAGAATACACATTAAATAGGAATAGAATTGAAGAAAAAAAAAAAAAGAAATCTAAAAAATGTATACAATAAAAAGGTCACCTGTCTATATGTGTGAACATACAGAGACTAAAACATAATAATAGAGCTTTAAAATACAGATGGATATGTGTTTTAATAATAAATAATTGATCAGACGCTGAAATGAATGGAATGAATCTCGTGTGTGTGTGTGTGTGTGTGTGTGTGTGTGTGTTACCTGAAACTCAAAGAATCCAGACTTCAGTGCCTCCTTGTACATCATCCTCTCATAATGCTGCTCAGTTTTAATAATTGCCGAGTTCATTTCACTGTACACACGGAATGAAACCATAAATAAAAGATTTTTTTTTCACCAAATGACCTCCAAACAACCCGCAGCCTCTGTACGGATGCAACACCCGTCATAACAGCAAGAAAACATCCGAACCCAGTGTTCCACAGAACGGCGCAATGATTATTACCTGGCGAACACTCGGTCGTTGAACGTGTCGGCAGGCCCGGTTCTCAGATTGTTCTGGTTGAAGGTGATCTCTTTGACCCATTCCACCCAGGTGTAGAGACGCAGAATGCCAGCGTCGGCCATGGCCTCTACAAAGTTCGCGTCTTCTACGGTGTCTCCGGCATCAGCAAGAGCCAAGCGCATACCTGAGGAGGAAAGCAATGAAGATGAACAGCCAGAAAGAGTTATTTTACATCGTTCTTATTTCCTTTATCATATTAGAGGATTTACACCACAGTGAGGTCGCATTCTTAAATCAGGTGGTGTTTTTTTATTTTAAGATTCATTTTCTATAAAGTAAAATCCCTGTAAAGCATGAACGATAAAAATACCATCCTAATATTTTAAAGAAGATGGAAAGGAGGCAAGAAAAGCAGGCTCACAATACTAGTCATATTTTCCATAAATGACAGAGACGAGCTCTCTCACACACACACACACACACACACACACACACACACTAATGAGGACTCGGCAGACGTCTGTACTCCTCTCCAGATGGACCGATTTCAACACTCACTCCTTTGGGAAAGCGTTTTCTGTTCAGTCGGCCTCCAAACTTCAAAAACAAACCAAAATTTAAAAATAAATAAATAAATAACAAAAAAAAGCTTCCCTTCTGTCTTTCCGATTTATGAAAAGGAACAGATTTTAGATCTGAAAAGTAAACTGCTGAAGCGCCTTCCCGTCTTTCCGGAGGAGCTAAGACCAAAACGAGGCCATCATCGGGAAGAGGGAAGTGATGGGCGATGTTTCGGAGCACGTACCGTCTGCAGAGAACTTCTCAATCGCTTGAGTCAGGGTGAGAAAGTTGCCCGTGGATTTGGACATCTAGCGAAGACAAAAACAGATCAGTCGATTATATTTTTAAGGAACAATCACACTTTTATCTGAACTCTGTAAAAACTGAAAAACTTTACACTACATATTAATATCATAACTAAAACACTTTACCTCAGATGAATATGTTTATTTATATACGTACATTCGTTATTCGGTTGATTTACTATTCATTATACTACAGCATGGCTGAATTCTTAAATCTGATTGGTCAGAAGGTGTGTATTATTATTATTATTATTATTATTATTATTCTGTATAACAGCACGGCTCAGACACTCGTTCCGGCTGCATCATAAATCGCAGGTTTATATCAACACGCTCGTTCTAATACGTTATGGTTTCTATAGTAACAGCTCGTTCACAGGGGCGTACACTTCGGACGCTCCACTTAACCTAAAACTAATAATAAACAGATTGAAAAAGGCGTGTCGTTCAACAAAGAAAAACGTGAAATCTTAGGTGTGGTGATGTTTTATTTTTTGTTGTTGTTGTTAGGAGGTGTTTATTTAACGTTTATGGAAGGAGTCTCCAGTTTCAGTGCTTTGTAACAGTCCCGGTGCTTTGCAAAGTGCTCAGGACAGAGGAGTTTACGCTTTCTGGTTTCTCTGTAAAATGACATGCTGTGGGGTTTTTTGAGAGAGAGGGAGAGAGAGAGAGAGAGAGAGAGAGCAGGAGAGCGAGAGAGAGAGAAAGAATGTTTATAGCTGCTATGACGTAAATGACAACAGGAACGAACTCGGCACAGTAGAGATGTACAATCATCTCCCTACAGCATGTTCTTACTATATATATCCATATGTTAGAATTACATTTGACTTAACACTCCAGGAGCTGAGATTAACGATATTGTGAAGGGGGGAAAAAAGAAAGAAAAAAAAAAAAGGGATCGACCAACCTTCTCAGAATTTAACAGAAGGTGTCCGTTGGCGCGAACCGCTCTGGGCCACTTTCCACTGCGAGAATAAAACACTCCTTTTAAAACGTTTGCTTAAACAGCTCAGAAACATGACACGAGATATAACGCGAATCACATCTTGAGCTAAAATAAAGATGCTTTAAGAATCGTACAACAGAATCTGATGAGAAACCACAATATTTTATGTAAAATGTTCAAGAACCTCAAGAGATATCATCATGAACCATAACCCAGTTATACAGCTGTATTTAAACCCTAAAAGACTCCTACGATCAAGCTCGAGTACCAGATCCACTAGAAGAAGCTCAATCTCCATGATTCAGATGTTCTAATAATAAATCAGTACACACCTGTCGTCGGGCCACATGGCCACATGGTTGTACAGGTAGTAGGAGAGATGGTTTGGTACTAGGTCTTTCCCAGAGACACGGGCATCCACAGGGTACCAGTACTCAAACTCTCTCCTCAGCCTCTGCAGATGCTCCTTAGGGATGTCCGTCTTGGGAAAGGCAGCTGTTTTGAAGAAGATGAAGTCCCACACCTCTCTGGTCATCTGTTCTGGTCTGGAAAATGAGACGCAGCTTTAATTTGGGAGAACCTTAACATAATCTAGCGGCGCAAATATGTTTTTCACGCACGTCGGCTTTAAATTTAAGATGAAAATAAAATCACATCACAAGCAGACAGACAAACAGAAATACAGAACGTATAGAAATAACAGTACCTGATTCCCAGAGGTGAGGGTCCCTGTCCATTGAGGACTCCTCCCTGCAGTAAGTGGGCTACAGTGTAGTAAGCCATGTAGATGGTGGAGTCTGACAGAGACTCGATGAGCCACTGTTCGTCCCACGGCAAGCGTGTACCTACGGGCGGGAGAATAAAAATAAAAAAACAAAAAGAAATCAACACCTGTCTGGGAAAATCTGCAGGAGAACCACAGAGAGGAACGGCGCAGGAGCAGAATTAAGATGAACATTTTTTTATTTTTTTTTAAGTTTATAAAAAGAACTCGACATGATGAGGAAGTGAAGAGCAACAACAACAACAACAACAACAAAAAGGACTGATGAAATAAGATTTTTAGTTTTGCCCAAAAACAGATTTTTTAAAATATTTTTTTTAGTTACTCCAAATGTACTTCAGTGAGACTTGACGTGTGTGAGGAGGTTTCTTTAGTTCAGTTCAGTTCAGTACTGGAACGACAAGGCTAACGTTCCCCACAAACAGGAGTGTAAACCTCAGACGTGTACACGAACAGAGATGGACCGATAATCAGTTTTACTGATTTAAGAATTTCTCCATAATTGGATGTCGGTTTTTGTAATATCGGATCCATGGATAAATCCCGCCATCTTGTGGGCATTTTGGGAATTGAGCACAGTACGACCATTGCAGCACTGCATCTGGGTTTTTTGCATCTGTTAGAATTATTTTTGTGCTTTGTTTGTTTACCTCAAAGTTTTTATTTATTAAAATTTTTTTTTTCTAAAATTTACTTATTAAAAAAAAAAAAAAAAAAAAAAAAAGACAGTTTAGTAACAGTGCACTTTATTTTTTGCACTCTTTCAGACCCCTCTATTTATTGGTGTATAAATAGGAGTGGTTATGTATGGTTTTATATGCGAGTAGGAATTGAAATTGACAAAATTGTTATAAATAAAACAGTTTGTTCAGTTCGGTGGTGTTATCATTGTGTCGAAAACAGAAGCAAAACAATAAATAAATAAATAAATATTGTTTCTGTATATCGGTTATCGGGCGCATAAACATGCAAATAATCGGTATCGGTTATAAAAAAACTCAATATCGGTCGATCTCTATACACGAATCAATCCGATACAAACGATTCATAAGGCAATGATTCGATATTTGACACAGAATCATCTACAATACGATTCGATATGTGAACAACTTCGTGAGTAATTCGTGAGTGATGACGATGTAGAGGGCGACTGGTTTAAAAGTACGAACAAATCTCTTTGCTAGACTGTTGAATTATTTACACCGCAGTTTAAAAATGGCGGCTTCTCAATTTACGATTGTTGCCTCGATTCATTTCCTGTTAAAAATGACACATCGATCCAAAACGTCAGATGATCTTTGCTGTAAAAGAAAGTGACTCCGAACTCAAAATGTTTTGTGTTGTTTTTAGCTACGCAACATCCTTTTGTCCTGGTTTTGACTCTGTAACAGCGTCATGCTGCATTAAAAACCACGTAAGCAAGCACATTTGAGATTACCGAACAACTCGACGTGTGTAGTGAGACCAAATTAGCAGCATTGGTTACCAACATTAGCCTTGTAGCTCCAGAGTAAACACCGATTAATCAGACCGACATCATCTACTACTGGATCGCCGTTTCAGACACGGACGTGCAGAGAAACCGGGTTTACCTAGACCGTATGTTCTGGAGCAGGCGTGTTCTTGAAGCCAAGCTAGCGTGGCCTCGAAGTTCTTCCTGGTTTCATCACAAAATCTGCA
Source organism: Stegophilus panzeri (assembly GCA_024331685.1). Classification (NCBI taxonomy): domain Eukaryota; kingdom Metazoa; phylum Chordata; class Actinopteri; order Siluriformes; family Trichomycteridae; genus Stegophilus; species Stegophilus panzeri. The sequence goes on along the minus strand of JANDJT010000081.1, from coordinate 24,205,946 downwards.
AAACATACAGAGCAGAGTGTGTGTGTGTTTAAAGCCGTTACAAATGAATAACAGAGGTGTGATGTGATTATAATTATGATCATGTATCAGTATACTGTGAAACAAAGTGACTTATGCTTAAATAAATCTTTAAAATGACTGTTTTGAACTGAAGCACTTATAAATACAGGGGTTTACACAAAACCTTTAAAAAAAATCATTTATAGTTTTTTTTAAATATATTTGAAACATTTGCAGTTAAAAATAAAAATCATTTCCAGTTCCAATCGTTTCCACATATTACAGGATCAGCTCTAATTCATTCTTTTTTTTTCCTTCGATATCAGAATCTTTTTTTTTTGGCTGGTACTGATCCGGTACTGATCCAGGGTATCGAATCAGCATTTTTTTGATTTTGTGTTATATATAAATAGAATTTTGTCCCCCACTTTGTAACATTTATTTATTTAGTTTTATTTCTTCTAGCCTTATAAATATTGTTTATTGTCTTATTTTTTCACTCAACAATGTGCAATATATACATTTCAATAATCAAGCGCAATATACTCATGCAATATTTCTATACATTTCTTTTTATTTCTTAATTCAATATTTTCAAACTCATTAATTTTAAGTGTCACTTGTTGCTGTCACAGTTGTCATGCTAAACTTTGTTGTATTGAATACCATGAAAACGTATCTTACTCTTACTTTTCTGTAAAGCATGTTGGCATTTTAACTCAAAGTGCTATAAAATGAAATAAAGACTATGATTATAACTTTTTAAAGGTCACCCTGGTTAGGGATTTTCGTCCTCTGAAATGAACTCACGTCTCCAGAGACTCCAGAGCAGTGACGGCTTGCTGCTTCCACTCCTTGTCTCCGTAATCCAGATACCTGTTGCAGGTAAAACATGAACGTGTGAGGAACAAAAGAAAGATGAAGAGGTATGGTGATTCTAGCCAGACTAACATCTCAGAAGAGCGCTGCTGAAAGGTCTAACGTGGGCTGATCGTCTAGACAAGAGCAGCAAAGGGGGAAAAAATAGAAACAAAAAAACAAACAAAAAAAAAAAAAAAACAGTATTAACACCAACAAGGAGAAAGTGGAACAGCGCTCGATTATCAGGACTATTTTTAATCATTACAATGAGTCTTTTCCACATTACACCTTTCTGTGACCGTGTTTCAGAAAAGTAATATTAGCCTCTGCTAGCTAAACAAGCTTTTACTTTTTTCAATAAAACATCAGTGTTTAAAATCCACTCACCACTGATCACAAAGAGCCACCACACACTCATCAGCCGAGCGAGACATCACCTGCTTTTCAGGCTCCATGTAAATCAAAGCCTCGCCCTGAGCACAGAATGAGTAAAAAGATGTTTACTGCAAACAACCGCATAAAAAAAAAAAATCGTAAAACGGCTCCTCGAAGAACATACTGTATACATGACCAAGAAAACACACCGTAAAGTATTCACAAGACCGACTTTCATGTGCTATTTATTTACTAATTAGAGTCGTATGTTTAGGCAAATGTGTCCTTCTAGAAAGAAAACAAGACTTTTAACGGGACTTCGGCACAGATTAACTTGACTAGAGGACCTGATCGACTTCAGATCATATCATCTGCATGGATTACTGCACTTTTATATCTGGAATATAGTGCGCGGTTTAAACTGTTTATGTTCATGACGTTTACGGCGTTTAGCAGACGTCCTTATCCAGAGCCACTTCCAGAAGAGCTTCGGAGTCTCGATCAGAAACACGTCCTCGTGCTAGTTCACTCGCTCCGGGACTCCGAGCTCCGTCCAGAACATTCAGTGAAAACCAGTCCTTTTATTTTATTGGCATTAATTAAATAATATAAAAATATATAAAAAGCGAGCCGACACACATCTATAAATTAAGACAAATAAAACGAATCTTTCGGATCTGATAAAAGAAACGGTGGTGTATAAACGGAGGTCAGGTCTGTCTGTCCGTCTGTCTGTCTGTCCGCGCAGAGCCACAAGCCGTAAGCAAACGCCTGAGCTGATGGAGGATTTAGAGCTCACTTATTATTATTATTACTACTACTATGATTATATTATTAAATATTTTTCCTGGTGTAGAAGTGAGTCAAAATAACTTCCACTTCTGTTTTTCGGTCTTTACCCTGATCGCTCATTTCGTACTCCCAGCTGTCTGTGCGCTTTACCTTTTATGGAGTTTTGTGGGCGTCGCTACATGCAAATGAGCTGTGTCGGAAAAGTGCTTCGTACTTTACGGTGATAATACATACGCAAGTACGAAGAAAATCAGCATTTCTGAAACTCTTCTGAATCTTTTGTTCAGTTTGTCTTACGCAAACATTAACACACAACTTTACTCGTGATCGTTGTGGCCAAAAACGCTCGATTTTATTGCGGCTTTTTCATTTTTAAATTTGCCATTCAAGTTGCGGAGACTTTTTGTGCTTTTTTTGCAGAAAACTACTCAAATCGGCGACATCGCAATCGCACGGAATAGTTGTGCGCGCTCTTTCGCAGTGATGTTTGTCGGTAAATGAGACATTTTAGCTGTACTCATGTTCGACGTGAATCGAAGAGAGATTTGGCCGAATCTGCGTTGTGAAAACGTCACAAAACCAACGCCTTTCTCTCGAAGAACGTGAGAGTGCTAGTCCTGTCGACATGCTGATGTCAAGAAAGTCATTTTATTGCAAGGCAATGCACAGTTCTGGAGGAGTACAAAGTGGAAAGGAAAATGTCTGCATTAGTTTTGTCTCGAATTAATAAGCCATCTCCTTCACACTTAACTATTTCAAGAAATAGTACCTGAAGACTATTATGGTGGTAAATGTGAGGACCATAGTGGGGTGTGGTGCACAAAAATAGCCAGTGATGCACTCAAAACTACAGAGCATGAAAAGAGGGGGAAAAAAAAAAAAAAAAAGAAGAAGAAGGAAAAAAAACAGAAAAAAAAAAAACCTTGTCAATCATCATCTTCTGAATCGGCTTCTTCACATCCTGAACTTTCTGCCCTTTAAAACCATCAACCAACATAACCTGCAACAACAACAACAACGAAAACACGATACAGTCAGCCCAAAATGACTCGTTTTTAATTTTATACACGTCCCCAAAATGTTCCAGTCTCACCCCTTCATAGAAGCCTTTGAGGTAGACTCTATCTTTGGCTTCGGCCAGCTTCTCTCGATCATTCTGGCTCTGGATCTTCAGCTCGTCACACACCAGAGGAGCCGAAAGGTTTCCGTAGCCAGGGGTCTCGATGATGGGAACCTGGAACGGCAAAGAACAGGACAAACATCATTCTCCAGCACTACTCAGAACCTAAACATGCTTTTTAGAACGATTAATCTGGTTCTCGAGTCCAAGTCAGAGCTCAAATGTAATGGTTCTTGCTTGCTCTTTGGTTTGCTTTGTCACTGCACGTAAATAAACAAACCAAAAAGGTCTGAAGGGCGTGTAGGGCCGACGGTCAGAAATACAACGATGGAGAAAGAGTGAACAAATCAGTAAGCTGATGCACAAAACATTACAGATATATAACGATTATATTATAAATAACTAGTTTAAAACATTTTGTGCATCACATCCAGGATTTATAATCTCTTTTTAGTTCATTTGAGCAAATCTCCCGAACACGTCGCCTTGGTTCAGTTTAGCAGCTCAACGTCTACAAAAAACACATCCGCAACCCAAAACGCACGGCATGCAGCGATTCACTTCCTGCAGGGAGTCGATTCAGAGTCAAATCATTTACTCCACGCCAGGAACGAACACCATACGTGTGGAAAAGCACACCGAGGTTCACACCCGGGCTGCGTGACGCCACTTACCGGTTCAAAAGGAAGGACCATGTGATCTTTAATCCCAAACTTCTCTCTCAGAGCCTGGAGAATAAACAAGCAGCCATTTGGTACGTAACATCATCCTCCAACAAACAGATGGTTTCCTCACAAAATAAAGATCCTTAAGAAGCAAAAAATAAATAAAGAAAAATCACCGCTTTCTTTTTGAGGTCTCTGAGCGCTGCGATGTCATCTGGAGCGTCCGACGGCACGCTGGTCACTACTCCCGTTCCTACGGTCGAAAAACAAGACCTTGTTACGTTAACTACGATTCCGTACACATATTTTTGACGTGAGTTTTGAGATATCTGTTTTCTGGAAACATCAGATGGGAATAAAATCTCCAAAATGCGCATGAAAATCTTATGTGCTCAATTGAGGCGGGGAATTTTTTTTTTTTATTTCATAAAAAGACACGCGTAAAACTACGATGGAATAAATTGCTCGATGTGCATCAAAAAAAAAAAAAAAAAAGTCATGTGACTTAGTTTCAACAAATCACGTGATTGGATATTTGTCTCAGAAAAGTAAAAAGGGCGGAGAACGAGATGCGCGGTTTTTTTTCCAGGAAGTGACGATTTTGTTCTCTTGAGCACATGGGATGGAAACGGTGCTTTATTCGCAAATGTTTTATACGACGTTCCAATTTTCCACATTAATTAAATTCGCAGCCAGTAACTCCACACTCCTTTTACTAGTGATGGAAATTTCACCAATAACTCATCTCCAGTCATTTTGATTAGTGATTGCTTTTCTTTGCATAACTACAGTTGCAGTTCTTCCCTAAAATCTTACTCGACGTTCTACAGAACAAATGAACGTTACCATGCGTTGCATTTCATAAAATCCATTTAAATAACTGCCAAATCTACAAGGTACTGCGAATGTGTAAGCACCCCTGCGTTAATCTTATTGTGTCTGAGCTTCATCGAGAAGATTCATTCGACATTAACTACACCGACACACGTACTCGGGTCTCCTAGTTCACATCAAAAAGAACCGACTCTTTCCTGAATGACTCATCGCTACGTTCTACTCATCCTAAAACTACTTTTCAGCCATTTCTCACATTTCTGTCTCATTGATTTAATTGCCGCCCGGGAGCGGCCTCTAGAGGTGAAATAAAAACTATTACTGACTAATTTTGTTGTGTTATTTGAAGTGTTGGGTTTTTTTATTATTATTATTCTTCATTTTGGACATCTCTATTTTTATTTGTTATTTGGAGTGCTACTTTTTGGTTCAGTCTGGATGTATATATCTTTTACTTACTTTAATATTTATTAACAGTTAATATATATTAATATTCGTACATTATTTATGGTACAGTCAGTACTGTTTACTTTTGCAATAAAGTTAACCAATTTTAAAAACTACTACTACTTTAAAACTAATTTTAAAAAGTTGGAAGAATTTGCATGTTGCACGGTGTATTTTTCTCACTTACGGTTGCCGTCAGTTTCTAAGAACGTTTTTTTTTTAATGAATAACGACGTCATAACGGCTAAAATGAAAACCGGTCATGCTAGTGGACTTTCCTGTGCGAATGAAAACTAACGCAGAGACGAGAGGCGAGTACCTTTATCCTCCTTTATGGTGAGCATGGGCAGGGCGTAGATGGTCTTATACGTGGTGAGAGGAGCGTTCAGGGCACAGCCGAGGATGTCCTGGGGAGAAAATATAGTGTAGAACGTTTTTATCAGGGTGCACAGCACGAGAATATTATCGTCAAGAGCAAGTGCTTACGTCAACCAAATGAAACACACTAACACAAGGTGTTCTGTAGCCGCACAACGCTGCACGACACGGGTTGTGTTTTGAAGTTAGAACGAGCCAATCTTATTGATTTTTAGTGATTTATAGCAGCCGTTGTCTTTCGTGTGATTCTGTGATTAACTACAAATCTCGAAATACATCCCAAAGTGAAGAGATCTACTCGAAATGCAGATCTACAGATATGTGGAAAAAAAGAAAAGACTGACAGAGCGAGACGAAGAGGGAGATGTATGAGATGTATGATCTTAGCAGAGATAATTCAGTGCAAGTTCTTCTTCTTCTATCTCTATAAAAGGTATACAGCACTATGCAAAAGTCTTAAAGTCTTAAAGAAATACTGTAAGGCAAAAATACTGACAGTGTAGTAAACAACAGTAAACAATGGCAATATTGGCGAGAAAAAGTTTCATCGTTAAAACGGTATCGGGTTTTCCCCGAGCGTCTTCGACAATCTGCAAGAGTTGTTCTGGAGACTCGGTCACACTCGCTTCTGATTTTCAGACAGAATTCATTTTCCATCTAAAACGTGGTTTATTACATAAAATACGTTACCTTCTTTACTGACGTACATACCTACCTAACGTGCTTTTTTATCTTCTCATAGAGCCAGACAGATCGATAGAGAGAGACAAATTGTACACACAATCAGATAGACAGAAGCACATACGGAAGCGTGTGTGTGTGTGTGAGCGTGTAGAAACCTGGCCGAGGAGTTGGGCGACTACAGGCACCACTCCGTTCTCCTTAGTGAAGCCCTGGTAGGCCATGTTCCTGGCTGCTCTCTGCGTGCTGATGAACACGTCTCCGCTGACCGTCTCGAACGCCACGTACTTCATGTCAGGTCTGATCCAGCAGTTCGTCTGTCCGAACATGGTCTCCGGCCTCAGCGTGGCTGCCACTAGGAACACCTTCTTCCCTTTCAGAGTGCTGAAGCGGAAAACGAAGACAGAACGCAAAATTTATGAAGGCCACGTGACACGGACGAGCATCCACCCAGCCACCCAGGGGTCGCGTTAAAGGAGAATTTCCTGTCTTTGATCAAATTTTAGAAGCACTGACGAAAAATTTGCATCACTGCGCAATTTTATACAACTGCTCAACTGGCAAATTAAAGAAGAAAAAAAAAAAAAAAAAGACATGAAAACAGACAAAAATTCCACAACCATCTAATTATCCCTGCTGATTCGTACCTCCGTACTGTACTTTATACAAGTTACCTTTTTTTAAACACCTGAAACCATAACTGACCGCTTAAGACAATTTTGTAATCTTCTAAAAGAATAAAATAATATTAACAGTTGTCAGAAGTTGGGAAGGTGGGTTGAAGATTTATTTATTTATTTATTTATTTATTTATTTTTCAGTTTAGACAACGTAGTCCAGATATAAAGTCATAAATATATATATTTAAAAAAGGAGTAGTTAAAAGTGTGAAGTGTTCCACAGGGTTATCTGAAGTACCTCAGTTTTGCTGGATAGGGTTCAACCATCTTCATTTTAATAAGAGTGTATTCCTGAGGTCCGACTCCCTGGAATTAAAAAATAAATAAATAAATAAAAATAAAAGGGAAAAACACGACTCCCTGCGGCTAATCGTTAGCGTAATGATTTTCAGTTATGTCGAAGTAACCCACTTCTCCCGTCTGTCTGTCGTGGTCCATGCACGGCTGTCCGTCCTTCGGAGAGTAAATCGTGTACCTGAGAAATCAGAAGACACGTTTAATTTTTTTTTATAATTTATTTGTATTTCAGCTCAACCTTTAAACAGGATAAAAACGAGATACACCTCTTCCCAAACTTGATCTTCTTCCTCTCTCTCAGAGTGACAAACTGCCAGCGCACAAAGGAATCGTAGAAAGGGTTGACGTCTGTGGTGATGAAGGAGCGACGCCAGTCCACCTGAAACACAACAGCATTGTATGCTGTGCCTTTGTTGTTGTTGTTGTTGTTGTAGATTGATGCATTTTATCTGAAGATCAGCTCTTTTTCCCCCCAGTGTTTTAAAGACAAAATCTCTGACTTCAGAAGCATAATTCATTTCATAACTCTTCATAATACATATCCTTATAAACACCTTTCTTTCAGGTAGTATACAGGGGAGAGAGATACATCAAACAATATCATATCATGATTCACGAAGGCGTTTCGATGGTGCACGATATCAGAGACTGCGAGCAGAATGGCGGAAATATTTATTTTAAGAATATTACAAATATTTAAGATTTCATTTTAAAGCTTAAGTACCATCATCACATCTAGAGCTTCCAATTTTTTTATTATTAAAACATCACAACATGCATGATCTCAGAAAAGTGTAATGATCATATTATTATTAGTAATTTATAATATACTATATTGATGTTGTACCGTCACATCCCCCAGCCCTAGTACTAACGATTACACGGTTTAAAAGCTTTAGATCAGCCTTAAGGTTAAAACTTCACTCCACACGCTTATCATCGAGCCTTGGGAGACCATGACCCGGTCTCCGGTTCTCCTTCCTTGGACCACTTTTGGTAGGTACTAACCCATACATACCAGGAACACCCCACAACACCTGCTGGTTTGGAGATGCTCTGACCCAGATGTCTAGACATCACAATGTGGCCCTTATCAAAGTCGCTCAGATCCTTACGCTTGCTCATTTTTCCTGCTTCCAACACATCAACTTCCAGACCCGACTGTTCACTTAATATATCCCTAATATATCCCTAATATATCCCTAATATATCCCTAATATATCCCACCCCTCGACAGGTGCCGCTGTAACGAGATAATCAACATTCCTCACATCACCTGTCGGTGGATTTAATGTTATGGCTGATGGGTGTATGTGTATATATGTATTTGCTCGATGTCTACCTTCACACCCATCCTTTTCAGATCTTCCAATGCCAGTGGAGGAAAATAATCCAGCCAGTGCTCAGCGTTAGAAAAGTTCACGATCTCCTCGTCCTTCAGGCCCAGAGACTTCATGATGTCCCACTGGAACTTGGAGGAGCCGGCTTTAGCAGCTGCTTTGCTCTGATGAAAAAATGAATACGAGAATGTGATATTAATAATAATAATAATAATAATAATACTAATAATAACTTTCATATTACAAGAATTTCAACTATGCTGCTATATTTGAAAAATTAAATACTCATAGGTGGGTTTTAACGTAAAAGAATGTCAGACTCAGCATTTCATGCGTAATAAACAATTTATTATTCGTACACAAATGTTTACTAAACTTTTTTTTTTATATAAAAACATTTTGTTTATAAAACAATAAATAAAAATATAACACAATGGGGGTTTTCCTCTAACAACTTAATAAATAATTAATTTCAACATCATACACAGGTACTGTGGGTATAACTGATCATATATGATCGTATCGTCACATCACCCAGCCCTACTTCTAACTTCATATCTAATTAGTACAAACTGCTTTTATTGAACATAAATGTGATTTTTAATTTCTGTTATTTTTACACCTGTAGATGCTTTCCTAAGGCAAGAAAATAAAAATAATTTTAAAAAATAATAATAATCCACTAAAACTGCTTTTCTTACTGTGTGGAAATTCACCTGAGGAAAAATGTTAAAACATTTCCTTTGTTTTGAAATTAAAATAAATCTTAAAAAATAGTGACTTATGAGAAACGCCGGTGTGATTGACACCTTCTTCCCCTTCGCCTTGTCTTTGATGATAATCTCATCCACAGTCTTCGTCTTCTCTTCTGCTTCCTCCCCGTCTTCATCGGGAAACCGGGGGGGATTTCCGTAGAGCTCAATCTCTCGCTTCAACTTATCCGCACAGGCCTACAGAGACAAGAAAATACTCCGTCTACACAAAACGCAGGGTGGAGAGAGCGCGCTGAACAGTGTAACACACTTCACACAGTGCCGTTACAGGAAAATAATCAACGCCAGGGAGGTTTTATACGGCCCCAGTTACTGATTCCACCTCAAAAATTGATTATTTTCCTAGAACACTACATCCTGAAGTGTTTTATTCCACTTACAACACGGCAATTACACATTTTCATTTATTAACGAGCCACAAAATGCCCTTTTTAACCATTTATAGCTACGTTTAACGTTAAGCCACGTCCACGAGACAAGCTAGTTCCTGTTCTTGCTTACGTTATAGCAGCTATAAACAGTCGTTCCCTCTCGTTATTCTCCTTCTCTTGAATTCAACGGGACAAAAAAAAGCACGCTTGTTACAGCATGCTATAAAAAAATTTTTTTTTAAAAAAGCACCGACACTGGAGACTCCTTCCGTAAAATGGTAAATAAACATCTCCTTACAGATCACATGCGTTTTGTAACCCATTTACACAGAGCGCTCTTTCTATATAGTCCCTGAGAACGAGCTGTTGCTATAGAAACGATAACGTATTGGAACGAGCGCATTAATATAAACCTGTGATTGGTGTCACAGCCGGGAACGACCGCCGGAGCCGCCATTATAGGAAACTAATCAACACATTCTGATCTGTGAATTCAACAGAGTGGTGATATAAGCACATATACATACATTTTATATTTATATATGTGTGTGAGATATTTCTACACCTTTACTTACTTTAATAGGCATTCCAGTACAGTGTAATCCAAAGGGGAAAAGGCAGTGGCGTCCTTTTAAGCGCTGAAAACCCACTGCAAACTACAAGAGACATTTTAATCAACAACCACCACGTACTTATATGCTGACGCATCAGAAATCATCCATAAACACAGGATACGACGAGATACACGTACCTCACACTTTGACAGAGAGAACGTGTGACCGAGATGCAGTTTCCCGTTCATGTACGGATAAGGAAAGGTAACCAAGTACTTGTTCTTACTGTAAAGAAGAAGAAAAAAACAACGGATACGGATTAGAGCATTAGAACAATATACACCATACAGCCGTAATGTTCTTGTTTAACATCTCATTCCAGATTTATTCCCTCTGTGTTTGCTGTTATAATGCGCTCCACTCTTCTGGGAAGGCTTTGCACTAGATTTTGGGGCGTGGCCGTGGGGATTCGTGTTCATTCAGCTACAAGAGCGTTAGTGGGGTTGAGGTCAGGTGCTGATGTTGATGTGAGGAGACTCCAGTTCCAGTTCATCCCAAAGGTGATGAGTCAGTGGGGTTGAGGTCAGGGTTCTGTGCAGGGCACTCGAGTTCTTCTACCTTCTACCAACCTTCACACACCATGTCTTCATGGAGCTCACACTTTTTGTGTGCTTTGTGTCGTGTTGGAACAGTGTTTGGGATTCTTAGTTCTTATGGAAATTGTAACGTTACAGCGTACAGAGACATTCTATACAACCGTGTGCTTTAAACTTTGTGGTAACAGTTTGGGGAAGAATCAGAATATCGGTCTGATGGTCATGGGGTGCACACACTTTTGGCCTTAGTATAATTTTTGCTATGTCAACACAAACTCACATTTCAGCCTCCACCACTGGCGCGTCGCTCTCGAAAGCGTTCTCCTCTTCCCATTTCTTCTGGATGTCCGTCTCGATCTTCCTCAAGAAGTCGAGCTTTGCTGTTCCTTTTCGTTCCTAACGAAAACAGACAAAACCTCTGGATCAATTCCTTTACGCTTCTTAGTATAAATTTTAATCTTGGAGGAGAATTCTGATACACCTATACCTGCTTGGGGCAGGGGGATAACAATATAATATTATAATATAGTATATATATCATGATAAGTTATGCCATAATACACTTTTCTCAGATATAATCATATCTTTTTAGTCATACTTTAATTGCAAAAATGTTTCGCAAAACCAATATATCATCATACATATCGTGTACCGAGAACCGTGATGTGATATTTTGTGTAATATCGCTCCATTTGCAAACTCGACAGCTGTTGCTAGTCTTCTCCTGGTCTTATTAAAAGTCTCATCCAGGTATTTAATCTACACTAGCATCATATTAATACAGTCACGTTGTATTAAAATCATTTCTTACTTTAGTTTATCAGATTAAAATAAACAATAAAGCGAACACGCTAAAAGTACATATCTAATAGTATAATTATAATACATAGACTATCATGGCAGACTCCAAACTGGGATGAAACCCAAACGCCCGCCTTGTAGACATTATAGTGCACTAGCTAGGGTGTAAGAGCGTTCATTGTGTACACTACCTAGTGCACTATATAAGGAGCGGTTTGCTGTTTGAAACGCTCTCCATTAGCATAGCACTGTTTCGTATGCTAACTGCTTCTACTTTTAACTACACACGAGTACACGAAACGCATCCAGTAATCAGTATTATCCCAAAACATCACACATTTACATCACACAGGAAGCATACCGTCATTCCTCTTTAGTAACGAACAACTTTAAAGGGATGGGTGAAGACAGAAGAGACACGCCGCCGGTTCCTCGGCACGTTGTCTGACGACAGGTTCAGCTAGAAGAGTAGCCTTCGCTGGGCATTCTGGGAAACGTAGTATTATTTACTGACGCCTCAATCAGAAAACCTTTGCAAGCTTTTATTTTATTGACATAAAATTACTGTTTAAGTGGTGTTTTTGAAACTGAAAACGTTTTACAATCTGGAGGCGGTACGTAGGAGTTTTTATTTGTGTTAATGAATAGCCGGCACCACGACAACCGGCATCGTGTTTTACTCAACCCATTTATAGTACATTTATACATTTATTAATTCATTAAGATAATTTTGTCTGGCCCTGGAATATTATTCCCATATTTATACTGTTATGTAATTAGAACGTATCAAACCTACAGATTAAGCTATAAAATTTCCATAAATAAATGTTTTATTCATATATTTTAATAAAGCAATAAATTATTCCAGTTTGGTGAAGCAAAATTAAGAGTATTGTTATATCTTTATATATTATGTATTATATCTTATTAAAAGTATTATTTTGTATCGGGTCATTCCTACAATTCATGGTATCAAGTTAAACAATATAATTTACAAAAGTCTTACTATAATATTTGAAACACTTTTCAAATGTTAAACATTATGCAGTCTACCCACAATAAATAATTTCACTAGATTAATCTATTTTACATGTATAAAACATAGTAAAACACGTGCCTCATATTCCACAAACAACCTTTTCTATTTATTTTTTATTGCATACATTGTATGTCTACTGTATTTTTTTATTACATATGAATGCTAATAGCTGCCATGCTAATAATCATGATGCTAATGAATTTTTGAAAAATTCGCTTATTTTCTCCGCTTTAAGTGTTAGAGCAGGGAGAGCAGTTTTACAATTTGCAGCTTTACAAATCGCCAGGCATGTCCATTTATTATTTTATTAATATATTGTGTTCATGTAAGTGTGTTTTGCTTTGTTACACTAGCATGAGTAACAAGTAGCACTTCCTGTTCCTCTTCTGTTTTGGAGAGGAGATGAAGGAAAAATTAGTGAGGGGTGAACAATTTTTTTTTTTTTTTTAAATCTGTTGTGTCAGTAAACGGACAGCAGATTTTGAAGTTTGGGTCGGCCTCTTTTGCACCTGCACTCCTCCTCATAACATTGGCTTGAAGATGCCTTTAAAGTTTCAAGTGGATCCATACACAAATATATTTCACGTATTATACGAATTATCATTAATTTGAGTGGGTGTGGCTAAATTGTCAAATATTTGTGTTCAGCCAAAGGATTAGGAGGATAAAATACTTCACTGTTTTTGTGTGTCCCCTCTCCTATCCCGCTGTCCAATTTGTATGGCTTACCAATGTGTCGTTTGAGGAAATTAGGCTCTGTCTCATTAGAATTGACTGACAAGTGGCAGTCATATTGTTTTCAAATCCGACATTTTTGATAGCTATTAAGGTTCACACTCTGCTCTCACGCATTTGACACCAGATTTGTGAAGCTAGACCAAAGATCCTAGGACTAGTTCACAAAAGTAGGTTTTATTATCAGGCTTGCCTGATTGAATGATTGAATGAATGAATGAATGAATGCTAAAAACAATAGCATTTCAACAGCGTCGGTGCTTGGACCCCTAAAAATGTCCACACGGCTCGCTCGATTTGCTTAAAAACGGAAAAGGAACCGGGATGCTACATTCAGATTGGCTTGTGGCTCGTATCACCCGGAAGTTGCCGGAACAGTCGGATTGTGTCATCGCTCCCTAAGATGGCGGGGGTGTTTGAGGTGGAGGTTGACGGCGTCGAACACGACCACGACCATGGACACGGACACGACAACGAAGCCGCTCAGGTAACGACAGCTCCGCGGTTTTACTTTCGGACTCTCCGTGTTTCTCGGAGTGAGACGCTAGATGTGTACCGAGCTTCGAGTTCTTGAAGGAACAACGCTAACAGAGCTAAATGCTAACAGCTCTGATTGGCGATTCGACAGGCGAGAGGCTGTGTCCCAAATTGCTCTCTATCAGACACGTAGCGCACTAGAGTGCGGAAGCCATATTTTCCCACAGTATCTGTAGGGCACCGAGGTAGGGAGCAGGAAGGGATTTGGGACTCGCCGTGTGAAATGGTGTTCAGCTAGATGGCTCCCTGTGATTAGCTCAGCACTCTGATTTAAGTATTTAAGCAAAGAAGTTATTTATTTCACATGTTGTTTATTTCTAACAGGAAAACTGTCAGATTTAATCATTGACCATATTAAAATACTGATCTTAAAGCTAAAGCAAATATACAAACAATGCCGAATATTCGTTACTATTGAGATTTGGATTATTGTAGAGCTGGGCGATATGAGGATATAATATCGATATCATGAAAAATGATATCACAATACCTTTCTTTTTTAATATCGTGGTAAAAAAAAATTATTTACAAACTTACTAGAAGGAGCTGATTTGGTGATCTTTAGAAATTGTAAAATAATAATAATAATAATAATAATAATAAT
>JANDJT010000081.1:24143731-24187133 GCA_024331685.1 Stegophilus panzeri | reverse complement strand
TCAACTTCCAGACCCGACTGTTCACTTAATATATCCCTAATATATCCCTAATATATCCCACCCCTCGACAGGTGCCGCTGTAACGAGATAATCAACGTTATTCACCTCACCTGTCAGTGGTTTTAATGTTACGGCTGATGTGTTTATACTGTGCTTTACCACTAGGTGGAGACATTACGTTTGCAAACTGGACTGCTCGTGCGTCTCTGATGGATCTCTTTTAATATAACGTCATTCTTAGATGTTGTGTAACTCCTATGATCTATGGTTATATCAGTTGCTCAACTTTTATTACAGCAAATGTTATCAGTTCTACAGGATAAACTTTGGTTTCACAAATATTCAGAGTACAAAGGTGTCTGGAATTACATAATGAAACCAAACTTAAACTGTTGTGACGGTAAAAGTGCTCCATTTACGGATAAGTTTTGAAAGAAAAATAGAAACTAAAGTATAGATATTAGTAAGACTCACTAAGATAGTCTGTAATTTATGTGTGTTTCTCTTAAATAGAGAAGTATCACAGCTAGTTGAGTTCTTAAAATGAACTTAAAATGATTACGTTATTTGATGATGTGAAAGTGAGTGACTCATCCCGAGTATGACGTTATTATATTGCAATAAAGGTTATTAAGGTTGTTTATTACGTTTCTTCTCATTCCAAACCTTTATGAATGTTTAGCATTTAGAAAGACGCTAACATTGTGGCTGTTCTGCAGTTGGTGACCCTGTTCCAGATGTGGGTGGTGCCTCTTTACTTCACCACGAAGCTGCACTGGTGGAGATTCTTGGTGACGTGGTCCATCTTCTCTATCGTCACCGCTTTCATCACGTTCCGTGCCACTCGCAAACCTCTGGAATGCACGACGCCAAGGTAATTTATCAAGAGTCTGGTCCAGAACGCCTGGGATGGGGGAGGGGAGAGGAAGGAAGGGGCGGAGCTTCCAAAAGGGCATACAAAAGATTATTATGGGAGTGTTTTTGCCTTTTGTATGTTTTATTCCCATGAACTGTCCTGTCACTGTGATGTGATTTTAGAGACTCGGTGACATGTGACTTATGACTCAGAAGTTCGTAGTTACTGTTAGTCAGCTGTTTGTAAACACTATTTGTTGACCTTTCTGTAAATGATAATCCCCCTTTCATCCTTCTGTAAATATCCATGTTCTCATCTCTCTCTCTCTCTCTCTCTCTCTCTCTGTAGATTGGTTTACAAATGGTTTCTCCTCTTGTACAAGATCAGCTACACGACAGGCATTGTGGGATACAGTGTAGTCATGTTCACACTTTTTGGACTCAATTTGATATTTAGGTGAGTTGTATACTCGGTGACATCAGTGTCAGAGTTTGATGGTACGGTTTTCTTTCTTCAAGTAAAAAAAAAAAATTATATGACATTATCAAACCCATTCTTAACTCGCTAGCTTTAATAATACAGCTCTTCACTTTAAAAGTAAGGCAGCCATATTGTTCACACATTTGCCGGAGGATTAAATCCGCTCCAGACGGCCGCTCCGGTCCGTCGGGTTTCCGAGTCGAGCTGTGAAATGTCAAACACACGGACGAGTTCCGTTCCCGTTTAAAACCTCTCCTCTGTTGTCGTGATTGTTGTCATGAACCTTCCGTTCAGAAGTATTTACTGATCTAGAACATCCTGAAGAACTGTTCCAAGACAGAGACGGACCTTTTGAATGCTGCGTGAGAGGTTTTTAAAATTCAAATGATATCAGTAATAGTTGATCCGGTTAATGTTCATATGCATGTAGCGTTAATGTGTGAGGATTTGCACGAGTAATGCGCCAAACACCTGCAGGATACCGTACGTGCGGCGGCCATCTTGTGTACACGTGGTTAACCCCCAAATTCAAAATACTCCCATGTCACCTACTTTTGATGGAAATAACCTAATTGGGCACAAGTGGTGCACCTCGTGACCAAGAACAATTCTTCTGTGAGTCAGCTTTTATAGGTATCGTATAATAACAATATCATATGTGCTGGGATTTTTAAAAATATTCACTTAATTGTGTGTTATGTTAATACAATTTGGTTTGTTATATTTAAGTTAGCTCTTTATACTGGATCATTAGGATTAAATGTAAGAAGAAAAAAAATATGCATCGGTGTCACCAAGAAAATATTGATCACTGTGTTGGATTTATTTATTTATTTTAAATTTAAAGTGTTTATACTTTGTTTTTTTTTTTGTTTTTTTGTTGTTTTGTGAATTGAAACACGTTTCTTGCTCAGAATAAAGCCGGAAGATTCCATGGATTTTGGCGTCTCCATGCTGTTTTACGGACTCTATTACGGCGTCCTAGGCAGGGATTTTGCAGAGATGTGTGCAGACTTCATGGCTTCTACAGTAGGGGTGAGTATTTCCTGTAGATTCTTGATCGAATGTGAAAGTCGGGAGTTTCCCGATGAAGACTCAGCAATTTCTATAGTGTTCTAGAGAGTGAAAATCTGCTCTGATGTTTGGATGGATGAGACGGGCGTACTCTTTTTCTCCAGTTTCAGTCACTAGCCAATTGTGATTGTCTGTGTGGTCGTTAGGGATGTCACGATACCAAAAATCTAGTAGTCGGTACCGATACCAACAAAAGTACATGATTCTCAATACCAAAGTCAATACCACAGTGTGGTATAAAAATTAAATTCAGAACTCTCCTGGAGGACATCCTCCTCTGGCTGATACTGGCAGAGAGAGAGAGAGAGAGAGAGGAAGGGAGGAGGAGATATTTTAGTGTGACTGTCTGACATCGAGCACTGTCTGACAATGAGTGGAGGCTACAGTGTAGGTGCACTCCTAAATGCGTGCGCGCGCACACACACACACCCCTTATACTCTGAATGCAAGCATTAGTTTAACTTCACTGATATGGTGGCAGACCAAAAAGATTTACTAAAAGCATGAACATGTGAATAATTATTAGTGACATTAGGCTACATTTAGCAGACAGGACACGGGCTGAATGGAGATGCATGGTGGTCCATTAGGAGGTAGTTTATAACACTGCAATGCGTTAGCATCGTTAACAAATAACTGGCTATCGCAAACATTACATGGAGCATAACGTTAGCTGGGTTCACGCCACAATGCAGCTGCCTCAAACAAACATAATATAGGACCGTCTTTCAGGTGCATCGCCAAATTCCAGGTGTTTCCTCACTTTGTTTGAAATTAACTATAGTATCGGTTACACACCGGCTTCACAGCATCAAGTATATGTTTGTTGTCATCCGCCTCGAATATGAAGTATTTACATATTCCATACCACCTTTCCTCTCAACGGGTCGGGTCAGAGCTAATCTTCTGTAGTTTTTCCCGTGTGCTTGTAGGCGTTCTTCTTCACCACTTGTGGGCCGACTAAAACACTTGCACGTATTTGCTGCCCCCATCAGGTCCAGAAGAATTGCAACCTCGGTACCTTCATTACAATCAGTACCAACGCTACTGCAGAAAAACAAGTACCGTCACGTTTTAAGAATGTTGGTACCGACTTGGTTCTGAAGTATCGGTTCTCGTGACATCCCTAGTGGTTGTGTATGGGGAAGACTGTAGATGGCGCTTTCGTCCGAGATGCTCTTGTCAGGCTTCATGTGTCTCGGAGGAAGCTAAATGCGTCATCTCGTGACTTTTAAACCTTTGTGACGGTGTTCTCAGTATTACAGTGCATCCGGAATGCCCACTAAACACCTCTCGGACAGCATCTGCGCCGTGTGTGGTCAGCCCATCCTGGTGAGCGTGGACGAAGAGGGAATCATGGAGAACACCTACAGGCTCTCCTGCAACCATGTGTATCCTTTCACACATCACCATTTAACATTATGATCTGATGATCAGTGCCAACTCTGAGAGAAGAACGCTTGCTCATCATGCTAAATAGAAGTTCCATGCGTACGCATTATACAACTCATGACTGCGTGACTGTAACGTGTGTACGCTGTACCTGTGCACTCAAATAGGAACTCAGTAACTTGCCTAAAAAACCTCACTAGTGTCGTTTCTCTGGCACAGCGGTTTTTTTATTATTGTTCTGAGATTATTTTTTTAAACTCTGGTTTGGTTTCATGTTGGTTTTGGTTGGAGATGCGTGAGGGCTTCCTGGAATATCTGTATACTGAAGAAGAAGCGCAATGCTACTTTCCCACACGCGCACACGCGCACACACTGCATATACAGTAACTCAGTCTTTCCCAGCATGTAATTTCAGATGTACCACGTATTGCCAGGAGGTATTTCTACATCTTGTTTCCTTCACAAGGAAGAGCGTAATCTTTCACATCATGTGGGAAAATTGCCATTTCAAACATGAGATGTTCCAGTAATAATGACATTACCCCCATCCACACATAAAACCCAGCAACAACAAGGAAGTAGAGACAAATTAAAACCCAAGGTGAATAAATGTTTGTGCTTTTTAATTATAACCCCAGTGCTAAAAAAGTTGGGACGCTGTGTAAAATGTAAATAAAAACAGAATGCAATGATTTGTGAATCTCATAAACCCGTGTGTTATTCAGAATAGAACATAGAAAACATATCCAATGTTTAAACTGAGGAAATTTACCGTTTTAAGGAAATAATAAGGTAATTTTGAAATCGTCAGCCGCAACACGTCTCAAAAAAGTTTGGACGGGGGGCAACAAAAAGCCGGAAAGGTAAGTGTTACTAAAAATGAAACAGCTGAATGATGTAGCTGGATGCCTCTCTAAGATACTCTTTTTATACCCAATCATCTTACTGACCTGTTCCCAATTAACCGCCAACACTTACTTTTCCAGCCTTTTGTTAAGATAAGATAAAATACTTTATTAATCCCCAGATGGAGAAATTAGGGTTTTGTTGCATCGTCCCAACTTTTTTGAGACTTTTTGTGGCCATCAAATTCAAAATTACCTTCTTTTTTTTTCCATAAACGGTACATTTCCTCAGTTTAAACATTTGATATGTTTTCTATGTTTTATTGTGAATAACATACGGGTTTATGAGATTTACAAATCATTGCTTTATTTTTTATTTACATTTATTTACATTTCACACTGTGTCCCAACTTTTTTGGAATGGGGGTTGTATATTGAGTGATGGATTTGCGCAAGGGAGTGAGTGAGTTCCATATCCTGGGAGTATGGACACTAAAAGCAGTTTCACTGAACTTATTATTATTATTATTATTATTACCAGGAACCTTAAGGATGCCAGCATGTGTTGATCTTAAGATAAAAATAAAAAATCCATCAGGCATTCTGCTAAACACATTTTAGCATTAATATTCTAATATTTTGAGATGCCGGATTTTTTATTTCTGTGAGCTGTAAGCCGTAATCAAGATTAAAACAAATCTTGTATCCTGTATATGTACATAATGATTATAATTAAATTCTCAGTTTAACATATTTTTGTCATAGACCGATATTATCATCTGCATCCAGCTCAGTACTGCTGCTCCTGATACATCTACCCCAATGTTCTGGTTCAAACAGGGCGGTACAGCAGTCTGCAAACTGTGGACGTGTCTGTACACGTGACATGGAAACCAACCAACCAACGTCACATCCTATGCTATTACGATCGTGAGAGAGAAAACAAAATAGTCGCAGCAAACTAAAGTAGAGAGAAAGAGGAACTTTTCTCACTTCCTCATCATCACAAGTTGATTAGTGGTTTGAACATGCGTGTCGGTCCTGTGCCTGACCTTTTATTCTTCTACCACGGAAGGCAACACAGAAATAAGTGTGGGTTACTGTTTTGAGCCTCAGGCGTGTATTTATGCACCGATACCACAGCATGATTTAGTGCACCTTCCCACAAAGGGCAGTTTACTGTAAAGTAAGTACTGGGTCAGTCTGATCACCAGAGCAGAGTCATGCAGATTCTTGGAACTTCCCTGGAGCGCCATCCTTTCAAAGGATTTAGCCTCAGTAGGTGTTTTGATGATGATGATTGTGGTGGTGAAAAACTCTTACTAACATAGCGATCCAAATTCTTCCGTAGGTGTTCAGATGGTCTTTGTGAAGACCGTGTAATCAGTCCAGACGAACGAAATGCCTCATGGAGCAATTCGTCATGCTTCTGTATATCTTAAAACAATGCTGCGCGCATTTCTGTTTTTAAATCACTTCCACATTTCTACGTTCTGTGACGTTTTGGTTCTTTTATTACATTTTGTTTTATTTTTACAATGGACGTTTGCTGACCTTTTAATATTTGCACACACACCCATTGTCCACTGAATTTTGCTCCACCTCATGGGCGAAGCTTTTGTTTGGTGTCTGCGGTTCTTCATTTGGGTGTTGATGATGTCATCGTTCACTGAAACCAAGTACTGCAGTACTTGAAAATCAGTAAAAGCAGTACTGATATATTTTTTTTTTTTCCTCCTATAAATAATGGCAGCACAATGGATTGTCACCTCATGCAGTAAATAATTCTCAGAGAAGTCGTCCTTAAACTGCATTTGTATAAATTTAAGGCCAGTGGTTATGTTTTTTTTTTGCTCATAAAATGACTCTTTTCTTTAGCTGTGAATTCATTCCCCTGGCTAATCTGAGCAAATCTGACCGAGAGCTAGCTAAATCTGGAGAACAGAAGAGATTAGCGAGAACCTTTTACTGACTGTTACTGATGGAGATTCCCAGACACTCGGAGAATAAAGAATTTTCACACCATGTTGGTAAAACACCTCTGAAAAGCGTCTCACATAATAGCCACCTTGTACAAACTCCAATCAATATTTATTTCAAACTGAGCGATGGTGGAAAAAGGGACGTGTGTGTGTGTGTGTGTGTGTGTGTGTGTGAGAAGATGCTCCGCCAAATCCACACCAACGAACCATGTTTACGGCTAATGAGCTGCTAGAGTAGAGCAAGACACGCCTCCAGAAGGTGGGGCAGATAAGGTTGTAGAGAGCGTTTAATTGGACGATTGTGAAAATTTGAACAAATATATGAATTATCCAAAGATGTGATGAAGCTTAAAATTAAAACGTGAATACCTCCAGAACTATTTCATTTCTAAAGGTAAAAACATTTCTCCTGATTGCACTAGAGTCGCTGGACGTTCATGTCTTTTTCCTTGATGTCTGATGTGGCCTGAAAATATCAGAAATATCCAAGTAGCTGACAAAATCCATTTCAGTCCTTTTTTTTTTTTCCTTTCTTTTTTCTTTTATTTATTTATTTATTTATTTATTTATTTTTAAATCCATTGGATTGTTTATATTTCTTTGCTCACTTGTACATAAATCCAGATCACTCAATGTACAATTTCACAGATCTAAATATTTATATGCTCATGTCTCAAGCATAGCAGTGTTCTTTCCTTGACTTTTTCTCCCAGATTCCACGAGTTCTGCATACGAGGGTGGTGCATTGTGGGTAAGAAACAGACATGCCCATACTGCAAAGAAAAGGTGGACCTGAAGAGAATGTTCAGTAATCCGTATCCTTTGTGTGTGTGTGTGTGTGTGTGTGTGTGTGGTTACACATGTTTCTGGTGTAATAATCAGACTTGAACACTAGAATGAAATCAGTTGGCTGTTGAGTTCAGTGTGACTTTCTTTGTTTTAACTTGATTCCTAATTTGGCGTAGACTATTACTACAAACATAGCAGCTCTCGAGGGTGGGCGTGGCTTAAGTCGTGTAGCTATCTGTAGCTCGAACATCTTTTTGAACCCTGCGTTCTCCAGTGTACCAACTGGTTGGTGCAGATGCAGCAGGATTAGCGCTGTTAGTATGGTAGAATAACTCTAGCGTATTATTTCGTCAACAAAAAACAACCACCAAAAAGCGTGGTTCGGAGAAGCGTGTTCGTTAACTCGTGTCGCCAATCCTGATTCAACATAAAGAGGAAGTTAATATTTTAGAGGAGGGAGTGTAGGCTTAATTAAGTTGAAATGTCTATTACTATTATCTCGTGTAATGTAAGTGATATGCAAATATTCTTCTTATTATTATTTTATTTTTGACTCTCGGTCTCTCTCACACTGACTTCCCTGTTTATTATTGCTGTATCATGACCCTGACTGACCCTCTTACTATTTGTGGAAAGGCTTGTAAGGGCAAACCCTGGGCTTTCCCTTCCCTGTACACAGCACTGTGTTTTCAGAAGGTCTTATAGCGATGTAGATGATTTATAGGAAATGCTATAATGCTTTGTGAATACTT
This sequence comes from Stegophilus panzeri, assembly GCA_024331685.1. Taxonomy (NCBI): domain Eukaryota; kingdom Metazoa; phylum Chordata; class Actinopteri; order Siluriformes; family Trichomycteridae; genus Stegophilus; species Stegophilus panzeri. Next base: position 24,178,963 of record JANDJT010000081.1, on the reverse strand, counting down.
TTGTTCCCCCTAACAATGGTTTGGAAAGGTTGGCACCTGATAAGAAATTCCACATGAGCTGGTCACCATCATTAATCACCAACTTGGAAAACTTCCTCACCAGTTTTTGTGATGAGCGTTTTAAAGTTAATCCTGCTGAGCAGAGAGCAGCCGAGTCCATCCCACGGTTTCATTAGAAAGTGACTCGAACTGAAACAGAAATATTAGTTACTTCTAATATTGCATAGAATCTCACGGTTATAAAAAGTTAGAAACAAGCCAGATTAAATTAGATTACAAGTCAACTGATTACTTCTTCTTTCATTAGATTTATTTTATGACAGTAATTTTCAGGTGGCTGTGTCTCATTTGTGATGGCGTCACAGTTTTGTGTGGTCCGTCACCTGTAACTGTGAAACTGACCAATTTTGACAGTTTGTTCTTTTACATTTTAAAAAAAAAACTGGGATTGAGAAATGGAGAGAAACATTTATCACAGAAATAACAAACTAAAAACATTGCTTTAAAAAAAAAAAAACCCCAACTCCATTTGGCCACTTTAATAGGAACATCTGTGCAGTTATATAAGCAGCCAGTCATACAGGTCATGAGCTTCAGACCTGCATGTTCACATCAGACATCAGTATGAAGGAAACATCTCGGCCATCTTGGTGACTTCGAGCGTGCTGTGGGTGCAAGTTTCAGGAAGCTGATCTCTGGTGCTTTTCACACACAACACTCTGTAGAGTTTATACAATATGGTGGCCAAAAAAGAAATTCCGGTTTTATGTGCTGAAGAGTGGACGGTAAGGCTACGGTAAGTCAAGTAGGCACTCTGTAAAACTGTGGTAAGCAGAAAAGCATCTCCACATCAGGACCACCTCGGGTTCCGCTCCTGTCAGAAAGGAGAACAGAAGATCAGACCAATGCAGAAGAACCTGTGCCAGATCACACTGATGTTTGATGTGAACGTTAACTGGAGCTCAAGACCTGTAACTGCACTGCATTTAAAAATAAATAAATAAAAAAGTTTTTAAAAATAGCTTATTTGCTGATTGATTTGGACAAATTAGCGAATTTATTCATTTGTTGATTCGTCATGAAGTGATTCCTGGCGAGTTTGTGTCCTTAACCGGCGGCCGAAAGGTGGGAGAGGCCTCACGTCATGTACGGACAGCTACTGGACTGGCTTCGCTATCTCGTAGCCTGGCAACCAGTCATAATTGGACTTGTGCAGGGCATCAACTACATCCTGGGTCTGGAGTGACGGCCACAACCCATCCCAGGAAGAGAGAGGGAGAGAGACTATACGCAGTCTGTGTGAGGTTTAAAAAGGACACTGGGATTGGAACTTTTAATCACCAAAAGTGTGTAATGTACTGTATATTGGCACACACACTGTGCATATGTGTATTTAAAAGAGGTGGGGGAAGAAATCTACTAGAGGTCTGGATTTGTTTTTGAAATGTGTACCTTATTTGGAGATATTATGTTTTTTTTTGTTTGTTTTTTAAAGAAACTATTAATGAAACTTAATAATTTTAACCGTAGGTTACAACATCAGACTTCTTTTTTTTCTTTCTTTCTTTCTTTCTTTCTTTCTTTTTTTAAACTCTTTTCCAGTTACAGTGAAATTCTCTTTCCCATCTGTTGAAAAACCTTTCACTTCTCATCATTACTGGTTTAATTATCTTGGGGGGTTTTTTTTTTTGTTTTTTTTTCTGGGTTAGCAGTTGCACATTCAAATGAGTTGAACTTACCAGAATCTCTAAAACTACGGGAAATGTTTTGTTTTTCTGAGCGGACTCACTCGCCTGTGGGTCAGCGGCGTTCCCGGGATTCGGTTTATTCCCGGATGCTGAAGCATTTCAAGTTTCTCTTTCACGCCGTATCGACGTGGACGGCTGCTGCGGGATTTTGAAAGATCTTAAATTACATTACATTACGTGTCTGAATAATCTTGTTGAAGCGTCATCTTTGTTTTTGTCATCATTTAGGATGAATCAGGTGTCATAAGATTTGGATGATGGAATTAGTGTTGAAAGTATTCTCTGTTTTTAAAAAACAAAAAAAAAAAGGTCTCTAGTAAATTTTGGAAACGTTTATAAGATTTATTCGAAGCTTGACAGCTGAGAAAAATAAAGTGATTAAAGGAGAATGTTTATTAAAGATTTGAGTTACCAGAAGATTAATTTTTACCAGAGGAGGATTAGATGATATTTAGATGTTCGATGAGGTAGAATTCCTGCCTAGTTTACATTGCAACATTACTACAGATTGACATGATGCATGTGTATACAGGATATAAGCTACAATCATCATCATCATCATCATCATCATCTCCGTTCCAGAACCTTCTCAGGTAAAATGAATCCAACGCAGATTAAGGTGTTAATGTGGAATCTGTTTGGAGTATTACACAAGCGCTATATAACACAACAGAAATCCTGATCAGGTCACAATTCCTGAACACTTTCATTTCCTCACAAACATCCAGCAATGTGCTTCATGTTCCATGTTTCTTCAGCCTGCAGAATAAACATCAGCGTTAATATCAATTCAATAGTGAATGTTATTTAAATGTGTACAGTATCGAAGTTTCTATTTTTATTATTATTAGACTTTACTGTACTCGTTCTGTTTAATTCAAGTAACCATTCAAAGAGCCTAAGAACTAACTAACTATATATATATATATATATATATATAAAACAGTAGGTTTTAATGTTCACTACTGTTATTTAAATAAATAAATAAACAAACACATGGACCATCGGAACACACTTTGAGAACCACTGCTTTATATAATATAAATATTTAGATGTAATGTATAAAGTTTCTATGACTTCCCACCCCCCCCCCCCCACCCCCCACCCCCGTGAAACATTAAAATGTATTAATATATCATTTATATTAAATATGGTTTAAAATATATTGATACATATATTTATACGTATAAATGTAGGCTATGTTTAACGCTGAAAACGGTTTCCATGGAAACGAATGCCATAAGCGGAAGTGACGCTGTGAGGCGTGAGTTTAAAACCCTCGGCGTCTCAGTGTAAATGCTCTGAAGCCTGAACCATGACCTGGACTCTCTCCATCACAGGTAAACCGCGTTCATTTATTAATGTTTTGTTTCTTTGAGATTTATTGTTCGACTCATAGCTGATCAATTTTAGATTAAAAAAAAAGAGATTATTATCGTTTGTTGCGGAAATCTATTAAAAATAAATGACGTGTCTTTGCTATGAAGTCTTTCAAAATAAAGCTGTGTGTAGTTCAGGATGGTTATTAAAATACTGAGGCGGTAAATAAAGTGTGAAAATAATTCCTGATTTATTTATTTGTTTGTTTGTTTATTTATAAGTGGTTCTCTGGCTTTTATTGATGCCCATCTGCAGTTCCGCCTGTGTCCGCTAGATGATGCTCTGATCACTTCACTCTAGATGGCGTCATTTCACACAGTATTACAGTCTAATGCTACCTTTTATTCTTTTTACATCCAAATCTCTTAAATCTAAAATAAATTCCACAGACTTCCACACATTTTATAAACATAATCTAACTATTGGACACATTATATAAAATTTGACATTTCCCAAACTTTGTGGACATTGTAAACATCACCCTACATTTTTTATAGCCTATATTATATACACGTTTTTTTTCATTCCAGATTATTTATTTACATGTGAACATTTTGACTATATATTAAAGCCATAAAGCTTTTTTTTATTCTTGAATGCATTTGATGTATTAAAACTTGAGAGAATTTTGATTCAAGTTAACATTATTTATCAACTTGTTTTTGAGTTATTTAGGTTCCAATTCAAGTCTAACAAATGAATAATAAAGATGGTGTTTATTATGAGCTGTACATACAAATATAAGTTTGTAAATATAGAAAGAAGATCTGTGCAAAATGTTTTAAGAACACCTCGAATCATGGAGTATCATGATTAGTTTCATAATGATTAGTCACTATGTTGTGCTGCTTTTGTGATTTTTATCTTTGTAGAGTGTCTTGTTTGGAGAGGAGTTATTAATTCACTTCTGTATTTGACTAGACTTAACTATTCTCCTCTTTTTACTCACCGCTTTCTGTTTTAAACACTTTTACTGCGCTGATGTTGATGTGAAAATAACTTCTCAGTACTCTTCTCTAACATGTCACGTGGTATTTTTATTTATTTGGATGGCCACAAGAGAGAATCAGTCATTTACTTTCACTTTTTAAATGTTAGTGTGAGTGTTTGGGGGGTTTTTGAGCCAGAAATTTCAGTGAAGTCCACACTCACACTTGGGAATTAATGTGTAACTACATCACCTGATCAATTCTGACCAGTGATTTGTTGTTAAGAACATTTAAAATCTTAATATTTTTGCCTTTTTTTTTGGTGTAAGGTTTATGTATAGTTGTGATACCTGTGTGTAAAGTGTTCCGTATTCTCTGTGTGTTTAGGATCCCTGTGTGTGTGTATCAGTGCTGTCATGCTGCTCCAGAGTTCTCCCACAGCAGCTCGTTCCAGTACGTTCCAGTACAGTTCATTTCCAAACCTAAATCCAAATGCTTGATAAATCCGTTCGTTATCGTTTTAATCATCCGAGAGCCGTCTCTCCCTTTCTCTTTACATATTATGCCTTTTATAACCATTGCACTCGGTTATTCTTATAACTCATCAACAATTGTTCTAAATATTTTAACATGCTGAAATTTTATTGTGCAGATACCGAAGTGAACGCGCCTACGATTATCCACATGGCGCAGAAGACTTTAGGTAAGATATGTTTAGGTCCTGTTCTTCAATTTCAGACAAGATCAACCTAATAACATTTAAACTCGGTGCATTCTTTGGTTCAGAGTCATTTCTACTTTTTGGTTTGATCTATAGCAGATTATTTACAGTAGGCAAGAAGGCACTAAATTATATTCCTAAGCAACATGTCTGTGATGAACTACTTCTTAGGCATGAGGTACAGGATCACCTGTACAGTGAACCCTGGAGGACTTAAAGACGAGACCATAGTGTACTGGCTGGCCGACGGAGACTTTGTAGAGACAGTCTATAAAAACATCCGTGTGACAAAAAGAGAGAAAAGGTAAGAACTCTTCCTGCATGCTGAGCTTTAGAACAAATGTATTATTATTATTTATTATTATTATTATTATTATTATTATTATTACACCACAGTGAGTCAGAAGGTGTTGATTCATTTTCTATAACAGCAGCTCGACAGTAGTTCCGGCTGTGACACAAATCACAGTTTTGAATATATTAACGTGTTCGTTCTAATGCGTTATCGTTTCTATAGTAACAGCTCATTCACAGGGATGTGTACATCAAACGCTCCACATCATCTAACCCTAATAATAAACATGTTGTTGTTGTTGTTGTTGTTGTTGTTTTAATAAAGTAAAAATGTACGTGGTGAAATTTTCTGTAAGGCTTCGTTGTTCAGTCCCTCCAGGATTTTGCGATGGCAGAAATTAACGTAAAATCAAGGAAACTGAACAACATTCGGAGGAGCGTGAAATCTTTCCACAGATTTGGGCCGAGACGCTTCGTGTGGCATCATCAGAACGCGCGTTCAGCCGAATCCGTCTTCGGTTCAGGTGTTTCGAACATGAGTTCAGCTAAAAGGTCTCATTTACCGACAAACATCACTGAGATCGAGCGTGCAGAACTATTTCCTGCCAATTCCAGTAGTTTTCCACAAAAAAAACAACTCCAAGTTTACGCTGCGAATTTTGGAAAAAGCCGCACTGATCGCAAAAACCTCTATGAAATTCTGTTCGGACTGACTTAGGTAACATTTTATTGAAGGAGTCTCCAGTCCCAGTAAGTTTTCCAACATCTTCAGATTTTCGACAGAGGAGTTTACGCTTCTTTGCGGTTTCTCTGTAACATGACAAGCTGCGTCATTTCTTTCTCTAATTCACTTGAGAGAGAGAGGCTGGTGAGGAAGCAGCTGTTTATAGCTGCTATAACGTAAGCGAGAACAGGAACTGACCCATCTCGTGGACTTTCCACATCGTTAAATGTAGCTATAAATGGTTAAAAAGCATGGTGTCATTTATTAATCAATCAAAAATTGTCACTGTTGTGATATAAGAGGAATAAAACACTGCAGACTGTCGTGATGTTCTAGGAAAATAATCCAGTTTGGGTCAGACCGTATCACGCCATCCCGACGTAGATTATTTTCACGTAACAGCTCTTCACAAATAAATACAACTTTTATGTCTAACTGAACATGATGACGTTATATCTGCAGGGCAGATGACGGGACAGAGTACCTCCAGACCAAGGTGGTGTTCAATAAGCTTTCTCAGAAAGACTTCAACACCAATTTCACCTGCATCGCTCTGAATCCAGCTGGGTTCGCCAAAGAAAACATTAAAATCATAAAAGCATCTTCTAGACTGTCCTGAGTGTGTTTTTAACTTCTCAGTATTTATGACCCAGTGTTCAACATGAAATGTAGAAATACATTCATCTCTGTAGCTAAACGAGCAAATGTGTGTCCTTTAAAAACAAAATACCCAAGACCTCTTTATGAATTATTTTAGGATGTAATTATATCTCTAAAATGTTTTATTTCTAAAGGATTTTTGGTAGTTTGTGTATGGATGCAGATCTACTTGGCATGAAACTGTATTTATTGTAGAAGTTATATTGCATGAAGGACTTTAATGTTGCATTATTGGGTATTATTTTTATATTAATATACGATTTATAAACCTGACTGTTAGTTGTGTGTTTCAGCTGTACTTGAAAACATCTACAAAGTAAAAAGTTTTTTTTTTCTTTATAAATCTCAAGTGGTCATTTATGAGTTTCTCTTTCAATCGTTTAAAATGCCAGGGGATTGTTTGTTTATAAAAGAAAATTGTACATGCATTCACACAAAAACAATCTGATTTTATAAAACTGTTTGTATGCCATGTCTGTGTGACGTATAAATCTTCTAAATGACCATCAAAATCTCTCAACACCTCCATGTTTTGCTTATTCATGAACGTCTGTGTGTATAAACAGTGTGTTTAAACATTGTCCTTATTTTATTTCTTATTATTTATCCTTTATTTTCCACTGCAGCCTCAATGAGAGCGTACAAACTAATCATTTCATTGTGCAATAAGAAACACAAAAAAATAATTAATATCTGAGTTCATTTCTGTTCCAAAAAACATATTTTAGAACTCTCAGATAGACATGCCACTGAGCTCAGGATCAGGATCAGATGCAATAACAAATCATGAAAGTTTGGAATTAGATTTAAAATAAGTCTTTTTTTGTAGCTGGAAATTGTTTATATATAAAAAGACTGGACAGGTTTTCATGTTAGGATTGATTGATTCTGCATTCTAATTATTATATTTGCAATAAAAATGTTTTTTTTTGGGGGGGGGTCAGCCGTGTAGTGCTTCAGGTAAAAATAAAACGTTTCAAAGCTTAGTAGTTTTTTTTTTTTTTTTTTTTTTTTTTTAAAGAAAACAACACCTTTAATCTCAATCTATTTTCATTAGGAATGACTGTGACTGTGTGTACAGACTTTTGATGTCTATGGAAGTGTAGGGGTGAGTCAAATAAAAACATTAGAAGTGACATAAATGACAAAGGTGTAACATTTAATACTCGTTAAGTGCTGGAGCACTTGCAAAAGATTATGCAGGAAAATTATGCATTTTGTGTCACCTATCTGCAATAAACAGAGCAAAATGCTATTTATTAATTTTTAATTTAAATAAATTCTTATTCATCTTTTTTTTTATGAATCTAACCGTTCAAAAAATGTTATGCATAATTTTACCAGTAGGTGGTGGTGTCGCAAACAACAGCAGTAACAAGGCGTGCGCGATGACGCAGCGCGGCGTGACGTCATGATGCCGAGGCGGAGCTGCTCGTTTGAAAGTGGCGGGTGAACTGAAAGCAAACCGCTGTGTAGTGAGAAGAGAAACAAAATGGCTGCTTGTGTTGTTTAGTAGCTGTGTTTTATTTGAAGTGACAGCAGCCGAGACGAGTTTTGTTGTTTTGCGTGCAAGTTTTGATTCATGCACTATTGAAGTAAAGAACATACTGAAAGACATTTTTAAAGTTGTTTTTTCTTCAGCTCCTGGTAAAGCGTCTTCATTCATCTCTCAGGTAGGAACTTTAAAACGCAGCGGAAGTCCGTTAGCTTCTTGCTAACTACGTTTATGATCATTTAAGCGATGTATTTATGCGTGACTGACCTGCAAAAGTTCAAGTAAAGCCTGTCCTGTTAATATAACAGCCGGCCATTGTTTGCGAATGAATGGGAGTACTTTTAAGTAGCTTAACATGGTCATTATCTCCATAAATAACAGCATAATCCTTAAATAAAGTAATCTGAAGTATAAAACATCATCAGAATGTATTTGTTTTTGTGTTTTAGCATGACTAAGGAGGAGGACAAAGTGATCCCGGTCCGTGTGGCTCTCCGCTGCCGCCCTCTGGTTCCCAAAGAGCTGAATGAAGGATGTCAGAGCTGTCTAACATTCGTGCCCGGAGAGCCACAGGTCATAATTAAACACTACATCCACTGACCACAATAATAGGAACACCTGGTCATACATGCAATTATCCGATCAGCCAGTCACGGTGCAGCAATCATGTAGATCCAGATTTCTGTTAATCTTCACATCAGAATGATGAGAAGGTCTGAGCGATCTCAGAGAGTTTGAGCACTGAATGGGTGTTTATGCCAGATTGAGTATTTCAGAAACCGAGGAGAATGATTGATTTGATTCAGGAAGACGGGTAACTCGAATAACCACTATTTACAGCCGTGGTGAGCAGAAAAGCATCCCAGGACATGTCGAACATCGAGGTGGATGCGCTACAACAGCAGAAGACGACAAGAACAGGACTCGGAGGTTACACCGGGCAGGAGAAGATCAGAAAAAGCTTCAGCTGCATAAAAAAAAAAAAATAATTGTTTGATGTGAACATGAATTGAAGCCTGGATCTGCATGAGTTTAAGTGTTGTTTGAAATATGAAGGTCTGGATAATTGCATAAACAAGCAGGTGAATAGGTATACCTATTAAAGTGGCTGATGAGTGTGTGTGTGTGTGTATCTACTTAACGCTCCACTCATCTTCCATCCATGGGCTGAATTATACCGGTGTTTACGCTTTTTCCTTCAGGTGGTGGTGGGCAACGATAAAGCGTTCACATATGACTACGTGTTCGATCCCACTACAGAGCAGGAGGAAGTGTTCAACGCGGCCGTGTCGCCTTTACTCTCGGGCCTCTTCAAGGGTTCGTACTAATTTCCTTAAAGGAGAAGTCTTCCCTGAAGGTGGGGCGTGGCTTCAGGAAGCTGTTAAGATGGCAGAGTAAACATTCTCATCAGTGTGATATCGTGTGAGTGGTTATAAACCTGCCGTGTGTGTGTGATTTGCAGGTTATAATGCCACGGTGCTCGCGTACGGACAGACTGGCTCAGGAAAGACTTTCTCCATGGGAGGCACCTACACGTCTGCACAGGAGAACGACCCTACCGTCGGCGTCATCCCCAGAGTGGTCCAGAAAATCTTTCAGGAAAAAGACAAGATGGCCGACTGCGAGTTCCTCCTCTCTGTTTCCTATCTCGAGGTATCGCGTTCCTCCAGAACCTCTCGAAGTGTTCAATCATTTCTTTCATTCTGTTCAAACACCATCGATGTCAGTCTCTGCCGTAATGAAACTGTTAAGGTTTGCTATATCCAAGTGCACTTAAGCTGTCCAATGACTACTTCAGTGACCACTTTATTAGGCACACATTTCATCGTGTGCGATATAGCTTTAAAAGCGGCTCGAGGTTGAGATCTGGTGTTGTAACTAACAAAGTGTGATTATAATGTGCTAGAAATTTGACTTTTGGCGAAATTTGGTGTTACAAATACACAATGAATGATGAGTTCTACCACAAAAAAAACACGTTTTATTTATTGATCTGTTATAAGAAATCAATGGGGTTTGTTTCCAGATTGAGAGAGAGACAGGTGCGTATCACAGCAGTAGTGACTTCCCTACATGGAAACCCCAAAGGAAATGTCGCCTTGACCAGTTTTTCCTACTCGGGAAGGGAGTAAATATAAATAAAAATCAATACTAGTAAATAAAATTACGAAAAAAAAATCATTTTCAATTCCGATCTTTTCTATTTGTTACAGGATCGGCTCATATTCATCCTTTTGTTCCCTACTGATCCTCCATTGTAGCTTATCACCGCAATACCGATCCTGGACGTCAGATCCGTGCCTTATATACGTTATATACGTAACACCTGCGTACGAAACACATCTACGTGTTCTCTACTGCGCTGTTCGTGCGTAGTCGGGTCCGTAAAAAAGTCATCCGTCGTTTTATCTCCTTCCTGATGGTTCCTAATGGTTTTGGACGATCGAATGTTTACATTTATGTCTTGATCATCTGTGTTTTTATACATTGAGATGCAGCCATGTGATTGGCTGATTCGATATTTGCATTAACAAGCAGGTGTATAAGTGTGTATACGACTGGGAACTCTGAGTTTTCCAACACAGAACTTTGTACTTAACACATTAGAGTGTTCGTCCGAATGCCGCCTTCTAAAGTTGATCGAAACTTGGATTATGGGTCGTTTGGTTAGTGTTTGTTTTATTTTAAAAGCAGGTGTGATGATTCATTGTAAACAGCGCTGAAAATTACATGAAATCTCGCCGGAAGCTAGTTGTTTTGGTTATTAAAGTATTTCCCAGTATTTAGTGATTTTCAGGTATTTGTTGTCGATCACGATGAGCGCCGCCATGTTGAAGTGACGTCACTGAGAAGTCGGATCTCTCTGGAAACTATGAATTTCCGAGTAGGAATTAGAAGCTGGAGAGCATGGTTCAGAAACTTCCCAGCCGGTCGTGAACGCAGCGTTATTAAATGAGTCACTGGGCATACGTAACGTTTTGTCCTTATTGTAGATTTCTTTTGGGGTTTTTTTCCATCCAGATTTACAACGAAGAGATTTTGGATCTTCTATGTACGTCAAAGGACAAACCGGTGATTAGCATCAGAGAAGATCCGAAGGAAGGCATCAAAGTGAGTGAACAACAAGAAGATCTTTGATGAGAAATTTGTCGTATTCCAGTAATTAATCATTAACACGTCGAGCTGGAAGTGACGTGCTGCTGTGGTGCCGCAGATTGTAGGTCTGACTGAGAAGGAGGTGTTCACCACTCAAGAGATGGTGGGCTGTCTGGAGACGGGGAACTCGGCCCGTACCGTGGGCTCCACGGCCATGAACGCTGCCTCGTCCCGTTCCCACGCCATCTTCACCGTCAGCCTGGAGCAGCGCCGCGGAGGTGACAAGTGAGTAGTCGGTCACGCGCTTTGGCTGTGTTGTGTGCCTCATTTGCATAAACCGATTACTCCGGTTATTAATTTTGTCTTTCTCATGGGAACAAAAGTCAGCTTTGTTTGGACAGAACAAAGGCTCTGAACCCTACAGGGTTTTTTTTTGGTTATTATTCGTTTGTTCCCAACTGTAATATTTTTCTAAAGATCTCAAATAGCCCCGTTCCCTAAAATAATCAAATGAGTAAGCACTTTATTGAATTTGCAAATTAACTGATAGATAAGTCAATAGATAAGAATAATCTCAACTGGAAGATTTGATGTATTGAGTTATTTTAAAAAACAAAACAAAAAACAAAAAAAAAACCCAGCAGCTCTGACATTATTAATGTACTGTAAATCGCAGGTTTATATTAACGAGCTCGTTTTAATGCGCTGTTGTTTCTATAGTGACAGCTCGTTCACCGGGACGTGTACAGCAGACGCTTCACGTTATCTGAGGGGAAAAGCATAATCGCTGATGTGGTGAAGGTTTCTCTTAGGAGTCGCTTATGTAACACTTTTTTAAATTTTTTTTTTTATGGAAGGAGTTTCCAGTGTCAGCGATTTTGTAACAGTCAGGACCGAGGAGTTTACGCTTCTTTATGGTTTGTTTCTTATTAATGTCAAAAGAGAGAAAAAGAGACTCTGGTGAGGGAACGGCTGTTTATAGCTGCTATAACAAGCGAGAACAGGAACTGACTTGACTTGCGGACGTTCGATGTCATTAAACGTGGTTAAATGTTAAATATAAATGGTTTAAAAAGAGTAATGTCGTCCTTTAAAGGTGCAACAGTTAACATTTGTTTGTTTATGTTACATAAATAACAGTAATAATAGAACAAGTGTATTACATAGCTGGGGAAAATCGGATCAACCTGTCGGCCATTCTTTAGTCCTTGCTAATGTTAACACTTGCTGCCATGCTAACTCTACACTCTAGTGGCGGAGCTTAGTGTATAAGGCTGCGTCCATGCTGTCAGAATTTTCGTAATTACTAGATGACGACCCAGACGTCCTGCTGGAAGCTGTTCTCGGACTTGGGATTACACGACAGTTACGTGTCTGACAAACGTATGTTTTTCTTTATTTTCAGATTAATCTTGCGTTAAGATATTAATAACGGTCGATTATACAAATTATTACGTAGAAATATTACAAGATGACTACTTAACTACATTTTACTGCCGAAGCCGCCACCATTTTGAGTGTTTGTGCACGGCATTGCAGCGGTCAGGTGGTACAGAGCAGCGCTTTCGGAAAATTCCTAGTTTACGAGTTTTAATTACGTGTTTTACAAGGACGTGAACGCTTTTTACAAGTTGGAATCTCGTAATTACGACATGGCGTGAACGCGGCTACAAGGGGAAACGAGGGGCGGGCTCAATGAGGCGGGGGAAATCATTCAAATGTTATTCGACTCCACCCATTTAACCATTACAGACCTGTTTTTTCACAAATATTCCCTAATGAAATACATTTTAATAAATTAAAACTTTATAATCGCTGTGGTGGAGGATGAAATAATCCACCTTGTCATTCTGTATAAAACCACAGTACGTCATGTTATTCCTTACTTAATGCTAATCATGCTCTCTCTCTCTCGTAGTCCCTTTTGCATGCCTTCTTTCTGACCCTGTCTGCGCACAGCTGGTTCTGTTTTTGATCCATTCTCAAAGCACACCTCTTAAGTACAGTCTCAGCGTGGTGATGGTGATGAAGAGAAACGGATGGGGAACATGAGGAACAAGCATAAGATGGATAACTAACTCATTTAATTCTCTGTGTGTGTTTTAGAAATGATGTCATGGTCTCCAAACTGCACTTGGTAGACCTCGCTGGATCCGAGAGGCAGAAGAAAACTAAAGCTGAAGGAGATCGTCTCAAAGAGGGTGAGGAGAGAGCGATTAGTGGTCATTGTGATCATGGTTGCTGCTGTAGCTCGGTGTAGCTCGGTGTAACTCGGTGTCTGTTTTATGGGCAGGAATCAGCATAAACCGAGGCCTTCTGTCTTTGGGAAACGTGATCAGCGCGCTTGGAGACGAGAGCAAAAAGGGCACGTTCGTACCTTACAGAGACTCCAAGTTGACTCGTCTGCTGCAGGGTGAGGTTTTTTTCTTTTATGATCGAAAAGTATTCTGATATTTATTTAACCCCTTCATGTACAGTATCTATGTTTTGATTATTATCAGTGCAGCATGTCTCAAACTTTATACACAAAATCTCACATTTAATACAATTTTTCACCTTGCAACAATACTAAACATTTTAGTTTTCAGTAATATTAGTATATTTTGTCCAGAAGTGATATTTTCTGTAATGTTGGTCATTAACAGTAATGGCTTAACATCTTCAGGTCTAAAATAGTTTGTCTGAGGTGTATTTTTACTGTATGTTTGATTTTTTTTTTCCCGCTTTCACAGACTCTTTGGGAGGGAACAGTCACACCTTAATGATCGCGTGCGTCAGTCCGGCCGACTCAAACATCGAGGAGACCATCAACACGCTGCGTTATGCAGACCGCGCACGTAAAATCAAGAACAAGCCGGTTCTCAACGTGGATCCTCGAGCCGCTGAGATGAAACGGCTCAAGCAGCAGGTACTACAGAGGACGAACTGTCTGGAGTCGGGCTGCAGCTAACGATTATTTTGATAATCGATTAATCTGTATTTGATTTGACACATTTGATCAGAATGAATATTTTAGTCGGAGTTATTGCGTTTCCTTTCTATCGTGCGCTGTGTGATTGAGGCACAGGCATGGACTCGCGCTCGTTCAGTGAAGTTTAACAGAGACTCGCTCGCTGTCAGGACCAGACTTTATATAGAATGGAAATACTGGCATGAATTTCTAACATTTACAGATAAGGATATAAAGGTACACATGTCATTTTTGACATTTGTATGTACTGTATGTATGCAGGACCCCCTAGTGGTAGGAAAGTGTACTAGCAGGTAAACTGATTATGAGGTGCTTGTCAATCATATCATCATAATTGAGAGATTAATTATTGAATTCGGTGCTCACGAGATTCAGTCAGAATGTGAAATCTTCTTTTTTAAGGAACATTTTAAGGCGATTGGAATGGTGAAATCCTCAAACTACACACAAGTTGTTTTTATTTTGCTCTACTTCTTAGAACAGTATCTTTACTTTGTCGGTGAAGTCGATCATCTTGGACATTTTGGCATGTTCCATGTCCTCTATAAGAAGCAGCAATGCCAGCATGCTTCTGTGCATTTTAAAAGGAAGTTGTTTACCATATATGGTAATTTGAGGGTGTTTCTTTATCCATATAAGTGTAGCAGCGAGCACACAAGTACATCGATTTTAGAACATGTGGGATTCATTAGTATTTGCGTGATACCTATTTTCTTGCTGGAATGTTGGCTTAACGCCGTGACCGTTCCTTGATAAAGGATTGGTCTGCTTTGTCCTGCAGGTGCAAGAGCTTCAGGTGATGTTGTTGCACGCTCGAGGAGGCGTGGCTCCTGTTCTTTCAGGGTAAGTCTGAAATAATAAAGTGCCGTGATTGATCGCTCGATTAAAGGATTGATCCGGGGAGATCAAAACAAGCTAATTAGTAGAAAATATCTGCAATTTTGACGTGTGTGCAATTTCTTTAGGCGCTATAATGTCATGTCTGATCGAGACACGTGGTTTATTAAGCATCCAGAAAGAACGTCGTTCCAGAATCAGGAATTCTAAAAAGTTGGAATGTTGTACTGTAGGTCCGAGGAAGCCGAGAACGTGTCGAAGATTCTGGCGCGTAACCGCAGTCTACAGGAGCAGAACAGCAAGCTGAGTCGAGAGCTGAGCGAGGCCGCAGGACAGACCGCCCTCATGTGTGAGAGGGTCATCCTGGTATGTATTTTAATTTAAAATTGTGTGAAATTGATACCAGGTGTTCTATAAGTCTAGCATTATGACAAAACGAAAGCTTTTATTTATAGAGTTTGCTTGATACTGGATATCCACCATTTTTCTCACTTGAGTAGAATTCTTTAGCTTCGTTTATCCTTTGCTCAGATACATCACGGTCTGTAAAAATATAAACCACCAAAACCTTTCTTTCACACCCTTAATTGTGCTTTTCTTGGGAGTTAGGCTGTTTTGATAGCGCGGTTTAAATCCACAAAATGCGATTTTAGAAAGTGTGGTGTCCTGGGATGACGTTGTCTAGTTTTTATTTATTTATTTTTCTCCCTTTGGTAGACGGAGCAAGTCAACGAGAAACTTCAGAGCAAGTTAGAGGAACTGAGGCAGCATGCTGCGTAAGCTTGAAGTGCCATTGATTACTGATTATTACTATATTCATAACAATACGCAGTGGAGGTAATGATTCTGATTGATGACCGTATCCATGACTTTAACTCAGTTGTAAAGTGGACCTTCAGAAGATGGTGGAGACCCTGGAGGATCAGGAGCTGAAGGAGAACGTGGAGGTCGTCCAAAGCCTTCAGCATCTCATCCTGGAGCTACAAGTAAGAGTCAAGAGCTACTGAATGTCAGATCTCATTGTAGTAGGATTGTGTGATGTGTAATGGGCTTAATCATCTCTACACGATATCCAGTGACGTTTACACTGATTATATTAATAATTATGCAAGTTTGAATTTTTACTCTTTTTTTTTTATTTTTTTATTATAATTTATTTATTTTTTTATAAATGTTAATGTGAGATATTAAACTCACTTTAGTGTTTCCTTGTAAATTACTATTAAATAGCTACTATAATTAGTAATGCTATTAAGTATTAAACCCCTATGACGCACTGTGTTTAAGCTAGCCGCTCTTTGCCAAACCGTGGTTAATTGAGCCGTGCGGAAAATGTCAGAACGCTGCTTTTAGACACTTGATGTCGGTCGTGCCGAGCGCTGAAAACAAAATTCTGGAGGTTAGGGATTCAAACCCAGTGAAAAGGGTCGAGCATGCAATACGAACGAATTGATTAAATCATTAATCGAGTTGTTTTCTAAGTGGTTGATTGCGATCACATTGCACATGCTGTCAGTTTATCCGTTTATCCGTTTGTTTCTGAAGCACGAGAGTGCAGGGATCGCAGCTACCATCGACGCCATGACCTCGGGCAACTCCACGTCACTGGAGGTCGATGCGGACAGCAGCACTGCAGACACCAGCCGCAGTCCTGCTACCGGCTCACCTGAGGTACGCTTTTAATATCAAGATTAACCTCACAGTTTTATCTTAAGTACAGTTTGCTGTAGTCAGTTTAGGACCTTGTATTTTCCTTCCTTTTCAGGTCAGCAATGCTGAAGCTCAGGCCAAGGACTCCCCAGAGATGTTCACTACCCAGCATGCTCTGAGGCAGGCTCAGATGTCAAAGGAGCTCATTGAGCTCAATAAAGTCCTCGCCCTTAAAGAGGCCTTTGTCAAGAAAATGTGCCAGAATGACAGTCACTTGGAGCCGATACAAATAGAATATCAGGTAGAAGTTTTATCGCTTTATCACGAAAAGCAGTGAAAATATATATATGTCTTTGTAGACAACAGTCCTCTCTCTTACTAGCTGTTCATTTACTTGAATATCGTTTTATCCCATAGGAGAACATCAAAAACCTCCAGGCTGAGGTCGGATCCCTACAGAAAGAGAAGGAAGATCTGATCCTCGCGCTTCACTCTGCTAAGAAAGACACCAATCAAGCAAAGTGAGCTCATGCTAGCAGTTCAGCTTGTGCGATGTTGATTCCCCGTCCGACATCGAGCGTTTCCACCATGTCAGGTGTAAGGAGATCAGGGGAGGTGTAATATATTATTAGCAGCTGTGCGGTCGGGAACTGCTTACTAGGCAGAGACAATCACGGAAACTCAGCCGGATGGTGGATTTTTAGGTGATTCTGCAGTAATATGCAGTAAACGGTAAAAAAAAATTGCAAATAACCACCTAAAAGTACGTTATTTATATAATTCCTCTATAAACCGGTTGTGTAATGTCCACATGGCCGACATTTTCACTGTGGATCTGCTGCTCGACGTGTTTGAACGCATTAACGTTATTTATTAAATTCTACAACTTGACATTGCAGGACTTTATAATGTATTTTCACTTTCGAAAGATCAGACAACCAGACGTGCCTTTTAAAAAAAGATAAATAAAATTTAACAGCGTCCCTAATAAATATAGTAGCCAGTGTTAACTGTTTTGAACTGAAGACATTCTGGACTTACCATGACAGGAAGTGAGAGCGCGTTGCGTGCCCAGTCGGGGAGCAGGTGAGATGGAGGGAAGAGGGCGGGGCTTCCAGGAAGTGTGAGTTAATATCGGCGAGTTCAGAACACCTGAGCTAATCATTCAATATTCATGTTGATTGGATCGTCTCCTGTTTATTGGGGAGAAAAACCCTGATCTTCAGAAGGTTCTTAGTGGAGCTCCTATGCAAAAATGGGTAAAGCTTGGCACTTCTGCTGATATATAATATAACATCAGAGTAAACATCACTGGATACCGTAGCAGTGTAATATCGTGTCGAGACGATCAAATCGTTATATCGTACGAACCTACTACTAAGGCAAATCTGCCTTATAGATGATGTGCTAATTCTCCATACTTCCCTCCACACCTGTACAGACTGAGTGAGCAGCGCAGGAAGAGGCTACAGGAGTTGGAAGGGCAGATGACGGAGCTGAAGAAGAAACTGCAGGACCAGTCCAAGCTTCTGAAGCTTAAAGAGTCCTCAGTGCGCAGCGTCACTAAGCTTAATCAGGAGATTCAGGTACGTCTCCAGGTGGAAGCCTGTAATGCTAGAATAACAGTTAAGAGCTTCTAGAAAAGTCCACAGAGATATTGATGTGTTAAGGGTGATATTTAGTGTTTGTTTTCTCGCTTTTGTGCACGTATAGGCTATGAAGGCCCAGCGAGTGCAGCTGATGAGGCAGATG
The DNA here is from genome assembly GCA_024331685.1 of Stegophilus panzeri. Lineage (NCBI taxonomy): Eukaryota > Metazoa > Chordata > Actinopteri > Siluriformes > Trichomycteridae > Stegophilus > Stegophilus panzeri. Next base: position 24,160,706 of record JANDJT010000081.1, on the reverse strand, counting down.
AAGGAGGACTCTGAGAAATTCCGTGTATGGAAGCAGAAGAAAGATAAAGAAGTTTTGCAGCTGAAAGAAAAGGTGTCGACTTGGAGCAATAAAGCAGATCTAGTAATGAAGTAGCTAGCTAACCAAAAACTATATGAACGATTTGAATTTTAATGTAATTTTATCTATAAAAAAAAAAAAAAAAAAAGACGCATGCCACGTTTTCAGATGGACGTTAAACACTAAACCTAATATTGTGTGTTTCTGTGAATTAAGGAACAGATTTGCGTTAAAAATGATGGGATACTCACCTGTAAATGAATAATTTTGGTTTATATTTGGCAGTTTGTAGTAGAGATGAAATACTTGAGTTATTGAATAAAATCAGTGATTCTTATATAGCTGCTTTTGTTCAAATTTACCCGTGTTAAATGTGGACTAGGCCTAAGATTGTGAGCACAATGAAAAGACACGTTTTCCACGAGGATAAATATTCCTAATCCGTCTCTTCCCGGCTTGCGGTAGGATCGTAAACGGCAGTACGAGATGCTGAAGCTGGAAAGGGATTTCCAGAAACAGGCGAGCGTTCTGCGGCGCAAAACTGAGGAGGTAATAAATCAACGTTTCTGCTTAAACGGAGACGAGCTTTTGGCTGACGATCCCTGAAATAGAAAGTGACAAACTGTGATATGTTTTGGGGGGAAACGCTGGAACTGTCCTGTTGTTGAAGTTTAAACGGTCTGTCTGCGATGTCTCAGGCGGCCGCAGCTAATAAACGCCTGAAGGACGCTCTTCAGAAAAGGAGTGAAGTGGCCGAGAAACGCAAAGACACTCAGAACCGCGGTATGGAGGGAATCGCAAGCAGAGTGAAGGTACATCGAGCTTCTACACACAGACAGAATTTTTGTGTTTTGCAGGTATTTACCTATTGCAGCGTGTATACATACATACATACACACACACACACACACACACACACACACACACTTGGGAATACTTAGATATATCGTAAATGTATAGATCAAGGCTGAGCATTATGACATCACGATTCACAAAAGTTATTTTCTATGATAAATGAGAAGCATAATATTTAGCTGTTGGAATTTTTTTTTTTTTAATTAAAAAAAATTATTATATTCTTATTTTAAAACTATTTATAAAAAATAAACAAATCTGTAATACTGAAAAGGAGAAAATACATATTAAAATTTCAAAAATAATTTACAATTTCAAAAAATTAAGTGCAACCTTTTTGATGTTTAAAAAAAGTTTTTATTAATTGTAATTGCTAACATATTAAATAGATTGTCATTGTCAATGTTACGTTTTTAAATAAAGATTAAGCACAAAAATGTTTAACGGTATATATAATGTCTACAAATAAATTTTATTTTGTACTAAAGTTTAACTTATAACACTGAAAAAGAATACAGAACTACTTTGGTATTTTATATTTACAAAAACATTTATTCTTTAAAAAAAAAAAAAAAAAAAAATCAGTATTTGTCACACTATCGATATTAATCATAACCAGATTTTTGCAGTAATTACTTTGCGATGTCCCGTTTTCATTGCCTTTGATATGAAATGCATGTGTACCAGCGTTTAAAATGCGTCTCTCTGTGTTAGGCATGGCTGCTGAATGAGGTGGAGGTGCTGGTGAGTACGGAGGAGGCTCGACGCCACCTACAGGACCTGCTTGAGGACAGGAAGATGTTGGCTGAGGAGATCGCACAACTCCGCCAGCAGATGGAGTCTGGAGAGAAACCCGTGGCTAAAATCCGCGTGAGTATTTTTCAGCTTGCTCTCAAATAAAACTGGGAAACGAACTGACCGTGAGGACGCAAACAAGGGAAACTAAAAAGCAAAGAAAACATTTTGTTGTTGTTTTCCCACAGCGCCGCACCCTGACCATCTCCGAGCTGGAAGGGAAAGGAAAGCTGGAGGCTTCCATCAGTAAACAAGTGGACAGCCTGGAGACTGAGATGGACCTCAGGTTAGCTACACAGAAACTAACAAATATAGCTATATAATATAACCAAATATAGCTGCAAGCAGCAATCAGTGGGCCCAAGCACTGAGCATCATGCAGCAGGGAACATATGTGAGCTTCTGGCCGTGACTTCCTGTTTGCGTGGTGTGATGTTTGCCAAGACAGTTTCTCCTCGCCTATTTAACATATCAATAATTCTTTCACAATTTAGCACTTTGGATATCTTCATGACATGCTGGCCAAATTTGGTTTGAATCCTTTGGGAGAAGTATTTAAAAGTTTGCTACTTGTCAAAACATGGAAAATTCAAAATGGCCGACTTCCTGCTGGGTGATGAAAATGGATGTGAAATATGTCTTAAGAAAACCTGTATGCTTACTGTGTTTGGTGCATGCTGGTGAAAATGGATGCCTACAGTGGAAAAGAAATTGCAAGGGGGGACAATATTGGGCTACACCCGGGTCCAAGCTTTGGGTAAACCCTGATAGCCAGAACTTTTGAAGCATGACAGGCATCGTAAAAACTCCAAAATGGCTGAAACCAAAAAAAACCCCCCAAAAAAACAAAGCTACCCTTGGTGCTTTGGGCCATAATAATAATAATAATAATAATTCATGATCCATTTGGCTGTAATATTATCAGTGTCTTTATGTATTGATTTTAATTAAAAAAAAAATTTCTTCTCTTTTACACCTAGGAGTGCTCAGATCGCCGACCTGCAGCAGAAGGTTCTGGACGCTGATAACGAAGGCCGAATGAAGCAGCGCTGGGACTCGATCACCACCATCGTGGAGGCCAAGAGTGCCTTGAAAATTCTCATGTCTGAGGTAAGAATTCATTTGGATTTCGAGACTTATGGTATGTTTTTGAGGTCGGAAGAAAGACACGGGGAGTTTTCACTTAGTGGGACACGTTTATGGTCTTTTCTGCAGAGGGTGTTGTAATGTTTGCAGTTTATGGGGTGTTAAGAACGTTCTATTTAAACTATGTATTATTCAGAATAGAACAGTTACATGGCTCCTGATCAGTACGTACTGTATCTGTGCTGAAGTTTTAATTCATGATGGTTTGGTATTATCGATTAGGTATTAACAAGTCTGTTAAGATGGTGCTGTATATATTGCACACAAGCACAGGTTTATTGTTTTATGAATAAAATGTTGGACACGATGCAGATTGTGGCGTCCAAGACGGCGAACGCGAAGCTGGAGAGCGAGCTGAAGCAGGAGCGGGCGAACCACGTGGACCTGCAGAAGGTGCTGTGTGACGAGAGGAAGCTGATGTCTGCTATGGACATGGAGCACCAGAGCCACCTTGTGGAGCTCGAGCAGAGACACCAGGAAAAGGTAGACTTTTGACTGTTTCAGCTCCTAATTTATTCAGAACGTATATAAATAATATATTTCTTAGCTTTCTACGTTTCTAAAAGGTTATTGCTAAGCTTCTAGGGTTTTCACGTTTGTGTATATGTACGTGATGGATCTCTTTGTTTGTTTAATGTAGAGATGGACTGATATTGATTTAAAATTTTATTTGTATATTTTTTAAATTACCGATTATTTGCATGTTTGTGCCCGATAACTGATTTTATTTATTGTTTTTATTCTGTTCTTGACACAATAACACCACTGAACTGAACAAACCATTTTATTTATAACAATTGTCAGTTTCACTTCCTCCTCGCATACAAATCAATACAAACCCCTCTTATTTATACACCAATAAATAGAGGGGTCTGAAAGAGTGCAAAAAATAAAGTGCACAGTTATTAAAGTGTCTAAATAAATAAATAAATAAATAAATAAAAAAAATAAAAAAATAAATAAAAGCTTCGATGAGGTAAATGGATTGCGTGATTGTGAGTTCGTCTCTATTTCTTAGCACCAAGCCTCTTAAACTACATATCAAGCTTTATGTAAAACACCTCATTTGTGCCTTAATGGCTGCCTTAAAGCGCAATTCTCAAAACACCCACAAGACGGAGCCATTTATCGGTGGATCCGATATTACAAAACCGATATCCGATTATGGAGAAATGCTTAACTATCGGTAAAACCGATTATCAGTCGATCTCGAGTCTAATGTATTTTATTTACTTGGTTCTTCGTAGGTTCTTTATCTCCTCAGTCAGTTACAGAACAAACCGGTGGAAGAGGAAAAGCAGGAGACGTCTAAGAGGGAGAGGGAGCTGCTACAGCGTTTGAAGTTTCAGGTTAAAGTCAAAACATCCTCTTCTTTTTTTTATTATTAAATCTGGAACATCGCAAATGATTATTAACACAAAAAAACCCCAATCTGACAGGAAGAGGAGCTCAAGAAGATGCAAGAACTCACTGAGCAAAACCAGAAACTCCTGGAAGAACTTGAACAATACAAACAGGTATAAAACATTAACGACGCGTTCTAGATGATCTTTAGTTTGCTTTTATTTATGAACGTCACTTATAAGGACGCAAACAATTTCGACTTCAACAGAAACTACTTCTGGCTCAGCTGACCAGCACGAAGAAAGTACCTGTGGGAGCGAGCGAATCACCAGACACGTCGTTTGAATATGTTCCACCTAAGGTAAGATATTAAATTAACCTCATGTTGGATTTGACACGATGTTTCAGAACAATCAGTCTGAGTGTGTTTTGTAAACTTCTCGAAAGTTTTCTGACACGCGAGAGGCTCGTTTTTCCAGAAAAAGTGGTCCGGTTTGCTCGGACGTGATCTATACGGTGTTCCAACAACTTCCTTTGTGTTTGTTTGTGCCGTTGTTTCTCACGTCGTGGTTTCTTCTTTAAGCCTAAAGCCAAAACGTCCACGGCGAGAGCACCTCTGCAGGAATCCGCCATCGACCTGGACGAGCTGGTGTCTCCATCGGAGTCTGAGGAGGAGGACGAGTGGCGTCCGGAGAAGAAGGAGAGAAACAGACGAGGCTCAAAGAAGTCTAAAATGACTGGGGTGAGGAAGAGGATGACTAGCGTTTATAAAACAGATAGACGGTTGCACTTAAGCTATCGTTCTGTCCATGGAATACACTAATCGTTGTTCGTTGTGTTGCTTAGCAACCAGAGATTACCGTCAATTACACGCTACGTTAAGTAGCAGAAGTATGGTTTATTGTTATGGACCTGTTTTTTATTTCGTACCACAGCGATGTCGAATTCTCGACTCGGAAAGCATTTTTAATTAATTTTCTATCAGCGGCTCGGAAACCCTTAAATGTGATAATCACTCGCACACGCCCTCTAGTGGCTCATTTCTTTCTTACCGTTGCTTTAAATTTTACGATTTAAAGTTGTTGTTTTTTTCTCTCGACAGTTGCATTAATCTCGTGTTTTTCTTTTCTTCACGTGTTCGTGTTTTGCGTTAGTGTGCGTGTAAGGGCCGGTGCGTCAATAAACTGTGCCGCTGCCGCAAAGGACGAATGACGTGTGGCAAGAACTGTCTCTGCGACCACGAGAAGTGTCGCAACATGGACAACCATTCCAGCATGGTAAGAAATAATCATAATAATAATAATAATAATAATAATAATAATAATAATAATAATAACTTTAGCAGGAATCTCTACATCTGCTAGTTTTATTAAGTTGAGCTGTTAATCTTTCACCTCAGGAGGTTGCTGAGATAAACAACGTGTCCAAAGACTCTGTTTCTATTCCTGAAGACCCCACAGCTGTAAGCCCTCGAGATGCCACCTTCTTCAGACCTCCTTGTGTTCCACCAACTAAAAAGGTAAAAAGTTTTAGTTTAAAAAAAAAAAAATATATATATATATCATTGATTCGCACTAGCAAGCGACAAAGCTGTGTTCGATTTGTGACGCAGTAAAGAGACGAATCCAAACGTGGCTCGGAGGATTCCTACCATAAACCTTGCGACGTGTGATTAGTTCCCGTTTACTGTTTGACGCAAAAAATGGGCGAAAAACTCTGCAGAACAACCATGGTTTCTTCATCATCTTATCTTGAGGTCATATACGAGCTCATGAAATGTTCATAGAGACGTTATAAGAAAAGGAAAGCAGCAGAGACGGTCCTGCCTCAGGTGAGTACGTAATCCGCTGGACAGGCCACGCCCACAAGCGACAAACAAATAATAAACGCTGGATCGGATATCGGATCCTGTAACAAATGCCAAAGACTGGATTTTGGGAGGGGGAAATATTTTTGGAACTAGAAATGTTTACATATAACGACTGTTAAGATTGGCTTATATTTATAGTTTATTATAATTACAGGGTAAGTGACTGCTTTTTGTATGAAACATGAAGTGCTTTGGAATAAACAAAATAAATAAATCTTGGTAGTTTTTAAAGAAGACAAGGTTTCAATATCGGAAAAGAAACAGTGCCATCTTTAATTCTGTATTATTTTGACTCTTTAAAATTGTAAAAACCATTCTTTTCATTTTTTTCCAGTTTCCTCCTTGTTTTCATGTTCATTTGTTTCTAGGTTAAACACAAACACGACTGTTTAGCTGGTAGCTTGTTAGCAAAATTAGAAATGTCTAAGTATTGTGATGATGATGATGATGATGATGATGTCACCGATATCGCAGAGCTCAAGCGCACACCCAGGATTCTGCTGTTTTAAAAAAAGAAAAAACTGTGACCTTTTTTCTATCGTTTTCTTTCTTTTAGGAAATCGGAGACATCGGCAACCTGTCGTCAGTTCTGAAGCTGGAGAAGAAGCCCGTCCTCGCTGACCTGGACAGTGACAGTGAGGAATCCGAGGAGTCCATCATGCCCAGCTTTCTGCGCAAGAACAAGAGAGGACTGAACAACTTCAAGAACAGTTTCTTCTCCGGCTGTACTCCTGTACGTGAGGAATCCTGAAACACACACTCCTGCTCGCTCTTCTCTTACCTTCCGTCTGTTTCGTCTTTTACATGTGACTGTCTGTCTTTTAAACCCGTCTTCTGTCTGTCTGCGTGTTGTTCTTTTAATGTAACACTATAGTTTTGGTAATGTGACCTTTTCTAACACAACCTTACTGTAGTAAAATAATTGTTAAATCAATAAATGAATGCGTGTTGACTCGGACCCGATGGTGTGGAGTTTATGGAATCTTTTAGATCCGTTTCTCACATGTAATTTATCTCAAATTGTACATTTCAATAAAATGGTTGAGACGTTTGTGTTCTGAGCGTTTTCTTTACGTTTGTCGGTTAACAAAACGACGAGCCGCACGGCGTGATGTTAAAATAAAGATATCCTCAGCGTCGCTGTAACTTATTTATGGTTGTCTTTATTTCATGTTCACTATTCTGAGCCAACACGCTTTGTTCGAACGCTTGGTTAAGTTTCAGGTAAATATGTTTATTATCAAGGTCGGTGAAATATTTTGGTGAAAAATGGTCAAAAAACGGATCTTAGGACAACTTTCTTTTTTTTTTTTTTAAACTAAATCCGCCGTCCAGCTGAGTTTGCATGATTGGCTCCGCCTGTAAGCAGTTCCCGACCGCACAGCTGGTGATATCACTCCTCCCCACTCTCCTTACACCTGACACGGTGGAAATGCTTTTTCAATTTTTCACATTAATTTCTTTTTAATGGTGAAATACGAGCAGGAAAAATAATCTATGTTGTACAGTCACCGCCGTTGTTTTGTCCAAAACCTGCTTAGTTCCATATCCGTGGACTTGAGTAACATATTTTACATTAAAATGATTGTGGAATCATCGCAGCTCCCCGTCTCAGTCTAGACTTTGTGCTAGAAATTAAAACAAAATCAAGAGAACTCTGCAATGTTTCAAAATTATTGTGGATTTGGGCCGAGATGTGTCATCTGACGCCGTCATAACGCACGTTCAGCCAAAACTCTCTTCGATTCACGTGCGTCGAACATGAGTACAGCTAAAAGCTCTCATTTACCAACAAACATCACTGTGAAAGAGCGCAGAACACTTTCACCAATTCGAGTAGTTTCTGTAAAAAAAATTCCAAATGTATCGTGATTTTAAAAAAAAAAATTTTGGAGCATTTTTGGCCACAACGATCTTCAAATCCTGTATGGACTGAATAAATAATGAAACTGAATAGATTTTTGTTGTCTTTCGTGTGAGAGGCCGGATTTTAATGTCGAATGTCGTCTTAATATAATCTAAAAGAAGGAAACTTGAAGGGAATAACTGAAAATGATTTGTATTTCCAAGCAGAATCGCATCATCAGAGAACTTCATGATGTAACTCAGAGATCAGTACATGAAGATTTCACTGTCATTTCAGTTAAAACTGAGGATTTTCTAAACCCTATTACTGTCATGATTGCGGTAATAAATGAATTATAGAATGTTGGTCAATTTGACTCCGTTTGCTGTTTCATACAAGATTAAAACATTATTTATTCATAGAATTAACATATTCTAAACATTTTACAGCGTACAATGAAAGTAAAGACTTAAACCGACAAAACTGTGTCCCAAATTACAAAACAATTCTAATTTATCTTGACAAAAGTTTATAGCACGCATCGTTAGAGTTTCTTATAAACATTTTTCCTTCACATGTAGAAATCAACACTTGAATGATTCCAGGAATGCATGGTGTGTTAGGAGTTTTGTTTTATTAACAGCAAAAAAGCTGGAAATTCACCGACTGCCCCAAATAGATCTGCGTTCACTCTACGTCTCGTTCTTAAAGGTAAGTTTCGGATGTGGCCGAGCCCAGATTTCACAGCTAGGAGGAATGTTATCCTATAGCAGAGGTATTCTTCCTTAGGATAACCACACCTAGCATGGCCAGGCCTCAGAAACATTTCCAATCCCAACTCCATTTCAAAAACAGCACAAAAAATACCTAAAAATGGTGGCTGTGTTTACACTCGCTCATTCTTAAGTCCAAAAACATCCTACTTATTCTCCCAACTTTCTATATTTAGAAATACTACTACTATTACTAATAATAATTATTCAGTTTACTAGCAGACAGCTGAAGGTTTTGCACTAAAATCAGCTGGTATTTTTAGATATTCATGATTCCCTCCATTTTGATAAAAGCCCCAGTTTTGCTGAAGAAAAGCAGCTCTAAAGCGTGATGCTGCCACCACCGTACTTCACCGTGGGGACAGTGTTTTTTTGGTGACGTGCTTTTATTTTGCACCAAACACACCTTTTAAAATGATGGAATTATTAAACATTTTTGAATCTATCTCAGCAAACCATAACACATTTTGCCACATGGTTTGGGGTGATTTAGTTTAGCTTGGGTGTTTTTTTTTTTTTGGTTTTTTTTTGAGAAAGGGCTTCCGTCTAGCCGCCCTACCCCATCGCCCTGACCTGTGAAGTATGAGAGAGATTGCTGTCACATGCAGAGAGTACTCAGTACGTGACATATTTCTGCATCATCTTAAATGTTGCTGTAGGTCTCTCGGCAACCTCCCTGGTAAGTTTTTGTCCTTTCCTTTTATACATTTTGGAGGGACGTCCAGTTCTTGGTGATGTCACTGTGGTGCTCCATTTTCTCCACTTGTTGATGACGGCATTCACGGTGTTCCATGGTCTGGCAATTCTTTTATACCCTCTCCTGATCGATACCGTACATGCTTTGTAAGCTCTTTACGGACCAGGCCTTCAGCACTCAGATGAAACCAAAGAAGAAGATCCTACAGAAACAGCTGATCTTTATTTGGGGTTAATCAGAATAATTTCATTGATGAGAGTTGTATGATAAAGACTTTCTCACACTTTCTCTTTGTTTACTCCAGGTTATTTTTGTGGAAAATGTTATATTTATCTATTTTAATCTATTCCAGCTGCTGAGTCGCTTTTTTTCCCCCCAAATTCACAATCTTGTTCCAAAAGTTGCGTTTAACACAAAAAAACAAAACAAAAACAAAACACTGGCAACCTTTCTCACACAATTCACTAGTCACGATCGGTTCCTCAACTCAAAGAGTCGACTCCGAGAAGATTCAGTCGGTCATACCGATTCTTTTCACGTAGCCGTGATTGAGAATACGGACTTCAGAGTACGCACGATGCGTAAGAATTGGCCGTAAAATACGTGCTGGATGGTGGAAGAAGTGATTACGGCTGGCTGTGCTGGCTTTGCGTGCATGCATGATTGCACAGGATCCTAAAACAAAAACCAACCAAACAACAACAACAATAAATAAAAGCCCAGCTGCTCTGCATGGAACACTGAGCAAATCCTGGGAGAATCCGGATGATGGACGGCTTTGTTTATGTTGTCGAGCAGCTTTAGAAAAATGCGTCCTGATGTCCTGATCACAGCGTTCCAGCCGACAGAGAGAAAACTTTTAAGCTCGCTTCTTTAAGCAGTGAGGAGAGAAAACCGAGCACCGGTTCACTGATGAGCTCAGAAATGACTCGTAGGTTTCAGTGACGCCGAGTGAGTGAGTGAGAGAGAGAGAGAGAGAGAGAGAGAGAGAGAGAGAGAGGGGAAAACTGCGTCGATTTTCGGTGCGTGCTCGCGCTCTTGGATCCCTGCGCCTCCTCGAGCTGAGCTGACACTCATCTGTTTACGACCGGGATCGTATGCAAGTAAACAACTGACAAGAACCCAGGGTTCCGGGGCGGAACGTCTCGTCTCGTGCGGAGAGAGAGAGAGAGAGAGAGAGAGAGAGAGAGAGAGAGAGAGAGAGAGACGTATGGGTCCTGCGTGCTCTAGCCCCCGGATTCCCGCACAGTGCTCATAGAGGGTGCAGTGCGGTGTCTGCGCTCTCCAACATCCGCCTAGCTAGCTCATATTTATCTTTTTTGTTTTATGGGTTGTTTTAATACGGGACTGATGGAGTGATGAACTGATGAGCCTGGCATCCGGAGGAGGTAAAAAAAAAACATCATCATCATTGCGACTTTTCTTCCCCGTTTATTTGACGGAACAGATCCCTGGGACGCAGCTGGAGCTGCCGACCTGCGAACATTGCGTAAGGTTGTAGCGTAGGCTACGTTTTCTTCTTTTCCTTCCTGTCTTTCTCTATCTTTAAACACATCCGGTGACATTGCAGTCTCTTGGAAAAAAAATTGGGAATCCTTCTTTTTTTCCCCACCCCTTTTTTTTTTTTTTTTTTTTTTTTTTTTTAATAATTTTTACGTAAGCAGCAAGCGGCTTACTTCCTGGGTGACTACGTTCCGAAGAAGAAGAAGAGGAAGGAGAGAAGAAGAAGAAGGGAAAAAAATTACAAATAAATAAATAACTAAATAAAGCGGTGAAGGTGGAGCGTCGTGCGTCGTACGTCGTGACGCAGTGGGATTTTTACGCGTGGTCGGCGTTTGGCCCTGCCCTTCCCGCCGTGACGGCGATGGGTCGGAAGCGGTGTGTTGGTGCAGATTGTTCGAAGATGGCGGCCGGCTGCTGCGGGGTGAAGAAGCAGAAGTTGTCGGGATCCCCAGGATCAGGGGGTCCAGGCGGGGCGGGCGGCGGGGCAGCCGGGACCGGGCACTGCGGATCGGACTTGGGGATAGGGTCTTCGACGTCGATGGTCGTGGCCGGAAGCGTGAATCGAGTGAACGGCCTCGGGGGTCCGGGGGGCAGCGGGAGCTGTAGTGGTAGTAGCAGTAATAATAGCGGCGGCGGCGGTAGTGGAGGTGGATGTGGTGGTAGCGGCGGCGGCGGTAGCAGCAACAGCAACAACACAACCACCGCTCTGTCTCCAACTCCAGGAGGCTACAACTCCAGCACCGGCCTCTCGCCGAACCTCAGTCCGGGACCGGGCTCAGCCAGGAAGATGGTGGTCTCGGCGGAGATGTGTTGCTTCTGTTTCGACGTGCTTTATTGCCATCTTTACGGATACCAGCCTCCCCGAACACCCAGGTTTACAAACGACCCCTAGTAAGTAGCAGCACGATGGCTAAAGCTAAATCACTGACTCTCTTTGTCGAGTGAAATATTTAAATATAATATATATTTACATGTATACACACACACACACACACAAATATTAATATAAACCTGCATTGTCTTTTTCTTTCTCTTGTCCTTCAAAATAATTCCACTGTTTAAAAGAAATGACCCGTGTTTATGCAGTGTGTTCATTTCCCATTAAACTCACAGATATATAACGTTATTCCATTAACCATTTATATTTTGGATAAACTTTTACTCTCTCTCTCGGTGTGTGTGTGTGTGTGTGTGTGAGAGAGAGAGAGAGAGAGAGAGAGAGAGATAGATAAACACTCCTTGCTCACTGTTGCTTAGTCAAGCTTTCCACTGACACAGTCCGAGGTTTTATTTATTCTTTTCTTTTCTTTTCTTTTCTTTTTTTATCTCCTCCAAACTCTCACCGATATACTGCTAGCTCCCCTTTACTTCTTAGCACTCATACAAAATCTAATATTCGTTAAAATAATTCCAATTTCTTGTCTGTTTACCTAAAACAATAAACACCGTCTTCCTGACTACTTTTCTATTCCGATGTTAGAGCAGCTTTACAGATTATTCTGTGTGTTTTTTTTAATCAGGGTATCTCGTATCTTGCTAGCTAGTATTATATTATATTATGTTATATTATATTATATTATATTATTTTAAATCCCTGGATTGATTATACTCTCAGTGTTAGCAGGATAACTCGGGATCATTTAGATATTCGGCTGATCTTAAACAAGGGCTTTAATTCATGTTAGCTTTAGCTCGAGTATAAATGATAGTATCGCTAGTTTGGTTTGGATTCTTCGTGTTTTATTCCTTATACTTTGACTGAAGATAAGATCAGATGTGTTCTTGTGTAATAATAATAAATACATTTTCACTTATAGTCGCATTTCCGATATGTTTGTGTTATATATTTATTTTCTCGCCGTCTCGGAACTCGTTATTTAGCCACACGGCTAGTTCGGTAGCTAGCATGTCTGTGCTAAGTAGCTAACAAAGCCCGAGTTGTTGAGATTGTTTGCCCTTTAACACGAACGTGCGGTTTAAAGTCGAGATTCCAGTCTCGGTATTTTGGAGTACTCTTGTTAAAATGTACTCTTTTTTTTTTAAACAAATATTTAATTTAGTACAAGTCCGTGTTTTTAGTTTGAACTTGCACTGACCTGACTGAAACCTAATTAGCTTAGCTGCTTATTAAATTTGACTCTCTCTCTCTCTCTCTCTCTCTCTCTCTCTCTCTCTATGAGTTTGCTGCTTTGTTCATTTCACATCTAATCACTCCTCCATTTTTAAATTTCTCTTTTAAAAGATATCACACGTAACTTTAGTAATATAGTCTCTTCATAAAATAATGCCGAAGGTCAGGGTTGAGCAATGTGACCAAAAAAGTCATATCATGATTCTTAGGCATTTCTAGGTTTCATTGTATGTGTGTATATATATATATATATTATAGGTATCACGATATGTAAGTTTAAAAAAAAAAAAACCTTTTTAGCACTTAGTTTTAAAGTTTAAAATAATTTTAACATCAAATCATCTGCTTCCAGTCAGTTTGTAATTAAAGTAATAGCCAGTAGTCACAGTATCTTCTTAAAGAGCATCCACATAATTTCAACATCGATATTGTATCGTCGTATCGCGCGGCCTTAATCGAAAATATTTTGTCTACTTTATTACCATAAGTTTTTATTGTCAGAAAACAAAACGCCGCCAGCATTAAGAGATATTAAATGAACATATATATTCTATGTCTTCTCGTTAACGCAGCATGTCTTGTCTATACAGGACTGACTGTTACGAAGCACTGAAACTGGAGACTCCTTACGCCAACGTTACATAAACCTCTCCTAACAGAAAGTCGTCACATAAACGATTATACTTTTGTTGTTGTTGGTAAACACATTTCGTAATCGGTTTATTAAATTAGTATTCAATCATGCAAAGCGTCCACCATACAAGTCCCTGCGAATGTGACATGGGATAATTAGAATAAGAGCGTTAATATGAACCTGGGATCTGAATTAAACCCTACTGTCAGTCAGAGAAAATTAATTGATGGCTTCTGACCAAAATTCAGTAACGCTGCGGGAGAAATCGCTTTAAACGTCGTCTATATGATATTTAGTGTTTTTAAACCTCGTTTCCAATTTTAAAGAATTCTCTGAGTCTTGTACAGTTTATTTAGCTAACTTTTTTATTATTAATGTCTTGTTTTCCTCACGTATTGTTGTTTACAGACTCCTGTTGTGTTGTAACCTTTAAACCGATGTTATTTTCTTGTTCCTTTACTTGTTTTGTCAGTCAATGCTTTGTCTGCTGTAGGTAGATTTTCACTCGCGCTCTGTTTACATCTAGGGGCGTCCGCCATTTTGTAGGTCAATCACCGAGTGACATTTCAGAAAAATGAATCCCATGTCAGAATTTTTTTCCTTTTGTGCTCCTGAATGAAGAACATCCAGTGTGCTCGTGAAATCCCACAGCGCACTGTTTATCTCAGTTAAGTGTCCGGATATTGAACCCCGTCCCTGTACTGAAGTACTCGGGACATCTGGAGCGTTCTGTGTTTGCAGAAGAAAAACTGGATTGTACACGCGTATTCGTGTCCTCTATCCCATTCCGGCTTAATGAAATGTTCCCCGGGAATTTTAAGTCCTTGGCTTACTGACTTACAGTCGACCAGCTGAACTCTAATCAGCGCATGTGGATCTGTTTCTGTGACAAATCCAGCAAAAATATCACTCATGTTATATGACGTGACCTTTTACACTAGTGTGGCGATCTGATAAGTCGGATCAATGCAAATTTACGATCGTAAATTCGAGTATTAAAAAAAGGGCAGACTGGTGCATAAATACTTTAGCGAGCCAACATGGTGTTTTTCCCTTAACTTTGATTCCACTCCTTCTCTATGTCGATATCTTTCACGAATGAACAGTTACCAGATTCTGAGCTTTGTAAGTCGTACCGGGACGGTGATATCGACAAATATCGAGAGGTCTGGAACCTGAAATTAACCAAGCTTTTTTTTTTTCTTTCCATATTCAGAAATATTTGTGCAGGTGTGGGCGGGGCTTTAGCTATACCACGTTCTGTAGATTTAGATCCACTTTGATGCTGGCAGGTTTTTTTTAAACAGTTTTTGTCTCTTTGTCGGTTAAACATGAAGGGAGTAATTATTTATATCACTGATATATCACTGAGTCATGAGAGAAAAAGTAACTCGAGACGTTTCATTATTTTACAGAGTTTCCTAACCAACCGCACAGTCAGGACAGGTACAGGTGCGAAGAAAAGCATGACTTTATAGTATTTTATAGTGCGATGTGGGTTTTCTGGAGGAGGAACAGTTGTGTAGTCGGGGTCTGGAGCAGAAGCAGGTCCTTCACACACTGCTAGCTTTTCTGAAATGTTCTCACTCTCACTATTTACGCTTCTGCGTTCGTAAACATAAACAGCAGTGTGCAGTTCCACGGGTGAGCGCACTCAAAAGAGCTGCTAGAACAGTTCTGCTAACAGTCGTTAAAGGAAGTTTTCGGGTAACGAAACCCCTGGATACAGCAAACATTGCGCCTAAACTTTAGGCACGAAAGAAGTCTCGACTAGAAAACGACAGGTGCGAGTTAAAGGTGCGTTAGGTAAGATTAGTCTTTATTTATTCAGTGTTGTGTCTCTAACGTTAGGGTTTGTTCGTCTTGTGAGTGAGTGATTTTATTTTTTTTTCCCTTTCCTCGATTCCCGACCATGCTCACGAAGTTCCGCCCCCAAGGTGGCCTGATTGGCTGTTAAAGGTGCCATAGTCAATTTTTTTATTCTGTACTTGTACAAATTGTTATATAGATTAGTTAAAAAAAGGATGAAATCTTGTAACTGAATTAAAAAAGTAAAAAATTGTTTACAAACTTAGAAAATATAATTTGAGGTATATAATAAACATCAACGTTCTTGACATCTACAACATTTACATAGCACATTTTAAAATATTTTTGTTTTAATTTTTTAAATTTTGTGTGTAAGATTTACTGGAGACATTCTGTAGTCAGGATGATTGTTTTAATGATCGTTTAATAAACTATTATTTAGATTTTTAAAAATCTTTCAGTTTTAATTAGTAATTAATTTTTGTAGACATAATGTAAATAATTTATCCCCAGTACGCTGCTGTTTTTCTGGCAGTTTGATACCGAACCTATATAATAATGTATTATAATGCATATCATTATCATTTCATCAAAATGCCCTCAGGTATCGTGATATGATATTTTTCATCATATCGCCTCGACCCTACACAGAAAAAACCAACAGAACACTGCTCTGAGATGAACTGCGTATAGGTTCTTATTGTGTGTAATACTGCAGATAATTTTATTCTCTCGGACCCGTTATTAATTGGGCTGCGTCCCAAAACTGCACACTATCCTCCTGAAGTAGGCCTCTGCATTATGCGGTTTGGGACGCCTTTGCCTGTCTGAATTAATCACAGATGGAGAGTAGATTATAGAGTCTGCGGTCATGAAGCTGTTCTATTGTACTGATGTGAATGAATGAAAACAAACTGCATTTTGCTTTAGTCAGCGATGCAGAGAGTTTTTGTCAGTCCTGCATCCTGTATTCTAACAAAGAAAAACAATATTATATATAAAATTTATAATATATATGTATGTGTGTGTGTGTATATGTATATATATATATATATATATATATATATATATATATATGTATGTATGTATGTATGTATGTTACTGATGTAGAAGTGAGTCAAAATAACTTCCACTTCTGTTTTTTAGCCTTTACCCTGAGTGCTCATTTCGTGCTCCCAGCTGCCTGTGCACTTTACCTTTTATGGCGTTTTGTGGGCGTCGCTACATGCAAATGAGTTATGCCGGGATTGCACTTTGTATTTCTCGGTGATCGTAAGCGTGCGAGTACGAAGAAAATCAACATTTCTGAAACTTTTGTAGATGCAAGATGTGGCCTTTAGGTGATTTTTGGTGTTTTAGGATATTGATATCATAATAAATGACATCACAATGTGTTGTCATGGTATTGTTTTATTAAATCAAAAACTTAAAAAAAAAAAAAAAAAAAAAATCTCTGAAATGGAAAAAGTAGCTTTTTTCTTTCATCGCTGAATATTTATGTTCATACTTGTGACTATAAATAAAACTGTTGTT
>JANDJT010000081.1:24116105-24128625 GCA_024331685.1 Stegophilus panzeri | reverse complement strand
TCTGTTTTGGACAAACAGTTGTGTAAAGTTTTAGTCTGAAGTTTATATTTGTAACACTCAGTTTGTGGATTTTATTTCAAATAAACAAAAAAAAAGTGTACTTAAAGTTCGCCCCGCCCCCTCCGATCAATCGAGTAATCGAAAAAATAATTGGCCAACTAATCGATTATGAAAATAATTGTTAGTCGCAGCCCTAGACCACAGATACGTCATTATGAACGGAATGGGTCCGTTTTCTCGGTCCGCGAAAGCCGCGTTTTCAAAAAATGTAGAGGGAAAAGACACATTTTCAGATTTAGCCGGATTAATTATTATTATTAAAGATGAGCAATTTGATCAAGATGATTATTTGGTTTCTTGTCCAGATCGCGGTTGTTTCGTGTCGTCTGGCTTTAACAGCGCACAGTCGTACACTATGCTTGTGTCATGTAATATAACGGATGATGTTATTCGAGCATTAAAAAAAATCTATACATATTATATCGTGACCGATATCGGTGCGTAATATCGTATCGGTGCGTCTGTAGCCTTGACATTAAGACTCGTTGACAAAGTAGATCGTGTTCCTTTATCCGGTCGTGCTTTATAGTTAAGCCTCAGAAAATCCCGAATTTAACTTCCTTTTTCTGTGTCCATGTCGCAGGACGTTCAGATTATACCCGATGCGTTCTTACACTCGAAAAGAAAAATAAAGCTCGACCCGTCCGGTGTTTTGATGCGCTGCGTGTTTAGTATGCGCGGTCATCGGATTTTACAGAAGAACGCTTCGTCAGAGTAAAGAATGTGGATACGAGTCACGCCGGCGGTGGGTTTTTATCCGTTATCACGCCGATGAGATGAAAGGCGATGCGATGCGATGGCTGAATGCTGCGTGATGTGTTTTTCGTTCCTGATGGACCTGTGAAGCAGCTGTGCGTGAAATAGGCCTCTGTTACAGAACAGCCTTTTCAGCCATAATGAGTCTCCATGATGCGGAACCTTCTCAGAAAGTCTGCTGAGACTCGATGATGGACCGTTACACCACAGAGAGAAGTGTCCGCACTGACGTTAGTGTAAATGTGATTTTCCTCTCCGTTTCCATGCGAGAGCGCTGAGAGATCGCTTTATTCTGACTGAACATGGTCACGGTGACCCCGATTTATAACCGAGTCTAATTGTGCATTAACTGTACGTAATTAAATCACCTGAAAGCACCTGTCCTGCTTCTGTACTCATTTCCCCTGATCGCTTCACACACCCCCCCCCTCCCCCCACCTTCTTGTGACCTGCGGATGAGGATAATTACAGTAATTTCCTCGCTGATGTAAACCACGCATGTGGTATCTTTAATCAGGTTACACGCTCGTCTCTTCATCATCAGATATGTCCGAAGGGTGATCGGTGATCAGTGACGTTTATCAGATGTTTGCTTTGGAGAAATCATTAGTGGGAACCTGCATGCGTGATCCCGAACGTTTTGGATTTCATAATTCCGAGCTCCGACGTCCCAATTCGAGGTCTGCGGCGTTCCTCATGGAGTACGATCGGAGCGTTACCTCACCACGGCATGTTTTTGCCGGAGGGTTGAAGTTGTTTAGACTCTAAAGCCACGCGTCGTACCCCTCTCTGTGCTGACGAACAGCTCTACTAATCTTCACACCAGCTTCACATCGCCGCAATATCTGCTGCCGTGAAATGAAACTGCAGACTAATTTCATTTCGGCTCGTCTGCAAATTCAATGTGTGGGTTTTTCTCTGAGCGCAAACGAGGAGGTGGAGTCGGAGGAGGAGGAGGACGCTTCTGTACTCCTGCTTTATCAGAGGAGCTGATTTAAGTCCACAACTTTTCTAGGATCCAGTAGAACTCTACAGCTCGTTAGCAGCCTGTCTTGAGTTGGAGAGGTGGCTTCACACGCTTTGACGTGCTTCACACGTTAGAGTCAAAACGAAAAGGCGAGTTAAAGGAAAGCAGTGCGCGCTACACAATTTTATCCTGGATTTCTCATCGCTGACTAATTGTGTTGCTCCGAGTCTGCGAGTGATCACAAAGTGTGATGGATGTTCTCTGTGATAAATCCAGTAGCATGAGCTCCACTATGACTGGCAGCAAGAACAGTGCTGAGAAACTGCCAATGAGTATCCGAGACTAAATCAGATTCATTTCCTGTCCTGCGCAGCAGATCCCTGAATCCAGTTGATCATCTGTCTGTTTGTGTAGGAGTGGGAGGAGAAACCATAAATTAGCATTTTTATAATAAATTCTGTGGCGTGTCGAGCCTAAACGGTTGTTAGGAACAGCGAAAACAATAAAACAAACATATGTGAAAGCGGACAGAATAAAAACAGCTACATTTCTTATCACTCCACCTCCTGTTCTCTTTGCAGAACAGACGATCCTGACTGCCTGCGTCTCCCCAACCGATTATTCATCCGAGTTTCCCCTTATTTCTCTTTTGCTTGTTTATGAACGCAATAGTGACCAAGTCAGGATAGACAGGTCTGATATCAGCCCAACACCTCCGCAAGTGTTGAAGTGGAACAAGCAGGAGATGAATCAGATCATCAACAAACCTCAGCTTCAGCTATCTATCATATTTAATTTGTAATTAGTCACATGTGAGAATGTCGGGGACATTGAAGCACGGTCATCTAAAATAACCTCCTCTCTCGCCCTTTCTCTCTCTCTCCCTCTCTCGCCCTTTCTCTCTCTCTCTCTCTCTCTCTCTCTCTCTCTCTCAGTGCCCTTAAAGACAGCCGCTTTCCCCCGATGACGAGGGAAGAGCTGCCGCGCCTCTTCTGCTCAGTGTCTCTGCTCACCAACTTTGAGGATGTTGGTGATTATCTAGACTGGGAGGTAAGAGTTTAACACCACACTGTGTGTGTGTGTGTGTGTGTGTGTGTGTGTGTGTGTGTTACAGGGCTCCAAACATTTTGATCAAAGACTCCAGGTGAACATGTTCAGCGTCCCCGTGTGACGATTATAATATCGATCTCGTGATAAATTTCACCACAGCACACTTTTCTGAGATCTCATGTGTATGTGTATTTATTTAAAAATTCCCACAATACCATTTACACACTCCTGATTGTGAGCATCTGATTTGATGTTGATCGTTAAATGGTAAAATGTTATTTTCTTCATTTCCCCCCCTTTTTTTTTTTTCTCTTCTTGTCAACGTTTTTGTAAATCATTACACAGTTAAATTCTGTCGTAAACCGTGATGCATGGCGTGTATCGTAGAAACGTATCGTGATATGATATTTTTGTCGTATCGCCGAGCCCTGGAGCATTTTATCATGTCAGTAATTTATTTATAACATAAATGACAACTAACATAAAAGAAAAGAAAAAAAAAACTTGCGAAGCTGTAAAGGAGACCCGTTTTAAAGAAATGTCTGTGTACTATTTATTTATTTATTTAATTAATTTATTTCATTTTTGCAGTGTTTGGGTTTTCTCTTTATGTACTGTTATGCTCGTCAGTCCACATTCAGTAAATGTTAACATGTTTTGTTTTCTGTTTTCACTTTATTTATTTATTTATTTATTTATTTATTTATTTATTTTTATTAACTAACCGCCTCCTCTATACGTGAAGAAATGCTAATCCACGCACAGCGGCGTGCGTTCATCTCAAATATGGATCGATTTAAGGTTTTAATCAATCACAGCGTGTAACAGCATTAAAGTAAGTTTACAAAATGTAAAAGATTTTAAGAAATAACATCATGCCAGGGATTAAGACACGAGCAGGACAATGGACTCTAGCAAACAATGAAAGCTAGTCTTAGCGAGTGTCACTGACCAGACTCATGCTTGTTGTTTATGGTTGCGTTGTGTTTGACTGACTTACGAACCAGCTGATAGTGTCTGAGATACAGTAGGAAGTTGGTAAAACACCTCGGAAAAGCGCTTCTCACGTAACTGCTGCTTCGTACAAGCCCCTCCTTCTTCACAAGCTCCTCCCTCTTTACAAACTCCATCGTTGTTTTTTTTTCCCCCTCAAACTGAGTGGTTTGAATAAATGCCTGCTATTTAATGCCTGCTATTTAATGAGCTGCTACTGTGGAACAAGCCAAGCCTCCAGGGGGCAGGGCATATACAGTTCTAGAGAGCATTTCATTTAACGCTCATTAAGATTTGCTCATAAATTTTGATCGTTTTCCCGCACGCGACGAACTATAAAGTTCAAACGTGAATATCTCCCGAGCTATTCCGAGGGACAAAATGCTCTGAGACACAGATTTTGATTTCATTTGCACTTTGATCTCTAATCAGAATGAACGCATACTGATGACAGGAATTAACATGTAAACATGGCAGATGAGCCAGTTAAAGACCGGCGTGTTAACTGTGAGTGTTGGTGTAATTAGTCGTGTTCCCTTCAAGCACGTCTGTTTTCTGGCAGTTTATCTGCACTTTACAGAACGAGACAGGTGTTCCAGCGATCCCTGGGTCATCCTGAAGCATTATTCCCTCCGGAACGCGATATTAAAGATAAACAGCCTGCTGTAGCTCGACACTGAGTCAGAAGCTTCATCTCCAGTCTTCAGCTGCAGAAATAAACCTAAATTATCCAGAAATAAATCTCATAGTGTCCTGAAAATCTGTCTCGCTCTTCGCTTCACTCTTCACATCTGTTTGTTCCAATGGAATCAACTAACTGGTCAAAAACTAATTATAAAACCCATGGTTTTAGTTCTGAAATCTGATTCGCTGAGCTGTTTTATTTATTTATTTATTTATTTATTTATTTATTTTCCCTGTACGATTTTCAAAATCGACGTAGCGGTGTGCACGCAAGTCAAACAATACACTCAATCTTTAATCGCAGATGAGTGCACCTGATCCCCAAATCCTGCTCTCTTATGAGAATAAATGCAAAAGCTGTCCATCATGTGACATTGTGGATTTGTGACTATTTTATTCAGAAATGAAAATAAATAAAGAGAACCAAGCCGAACCTCGACCCCAACGGCATGGACGAAGATGTCTCCACCGTGTTATTCAATTGTATGGCAGAAATACCCTAAAAAATATACACCGATCAGCCGTAACATTAAAACCACTGATGTTACTGAGGTGAGGAACATTGATTATCTCCTCGGCACCTGTCGAGGGGTGGGATATATTAGGGATATATTAGGGATATATTAAGTGAACAGTCGGGTCTGGAAGTTGATGTGTTGGAAGCAGGAAAAATGGGCAAGCGTAAGGATCTGAGTGACTTTGACAAGGGCCACATTGTGATGTCTAGACGTCTGGGTCAGAGCATCTCCAAAACAGCAGGTGTTGTGGGGTGTTCCTGGTATGCAGTGGTTAAAACCTACAAAAGTGCTCCAAGGAAGGAGAACCGGTGAACCAGAGACAGGGTCATGGGCTCCCAAGTCTCAACGATACGCGTGTGGAGCAAACGCTACCCCGTCTGGTCCGATCCCACAGAAGATCTACTATGGCACAAACTGCTGAAAAAGTTCATGCTGGATCTGATAGAAAGGAGTCAGAACACACAGAGCATCACAGCATCACGGCTTGCCGTGTATGGAGCTGCGTAGCTGCAGAGCAGTCAGAGTGCTCATGCTGACCCCCTGTGCACCACCGAAATCTCCTACGATGGCACCATGAGCATCAGAACTGGATCATGGAGCAATGGCAGAAGGTCCAATGGCCTGGTCTGATGGATCACATTTTGTTTTATGGGAAGAAGGCAAGTGTGACGCTCTGGGCAATGTTCTGCTGGGAAACCTTGGGTCCTGGCATTCATGTGGATGTTATTTTGACACGTACCACCTACCTAAACATTGTTGCAGACCAAGTACACCCCTTTATAGTAACGGTGTTCCCTGATGGTGGCTAATGGTCTCTTTCAGCAGGATAATGCTCCCTGACACGCTACAAAACCTGTTCAGGAACGGTTTGAAGAACATGAGAAAGAGTTCAAGGTGTTGACTCGGCCTCCAAATTCCCCAGATCTCAATCCGATCGAGCGTCTGTAGGATGTTCTGGACAATAAGTCAGATCCATGGAGGCCCCGTCTTGTAACATACAGGACTTATTGGAACTGCTGCTGACGTCTTGGTGCCAGAAACCACAGCACACCTTCAGAGGTCTTGTGGAGTCCATGCCTCGACGGGTCAGAGCCGTTCTGGAGGCACAAGGAGAGAGGGACCTACACAATATTAGGCAGGTGGTTTTAATGTTATGGCTGATCGGGGTATTTCAAGCATGAGGGGGAAAAATGATTTCGGAATATTTGAAAGGTTTACTGTGACCTTAACCCTTTTTGGATCATTTCCAAAATCTAATCAGTTAATCTGCTGGATACAATGATCATTCCATATAAATCATACAACCATTCAACCACTCGCTCTTGAGATATTGGATGGACACACAATCGGTGGGGGGGGGGGCAGGCAGGAGGCGCGGATCGTCTGTTCTGCAAAGAGAACAGGAGATTATAGTCAAAAGAAACGTAGCTGGTTTTATACTGTGTTGCTGTTCGCCAAATAATTTCTTCTAGATGCGTTATTATTATTGTTATTATTATTATTATTATTATCGTTATTATTATTATTATTATTGTTGTGTTTACATTTTGTCCTTGTTCTCCTACACTAAAAGATGGATGATGAACTGGATTCAGGGATCTGCTGCGCAGGACAGAAGATGAATTAGATTTCCTCTCGGATTCTCGTAGAGAGATGTTCAGACGACACGATTAATCGGTGAGAAAATCAAACACCGTTCACGCTACATGAGTGAGTATTCACTCTACACCTTGGAGCTAAAATGGCGTAGTGTGCACTCGGGTTAAAGCGGACGTTGCGCCCAGAGAGATGACGGTGACGATGATTCAGGATCGTGCTCGGCTTGGAAGCGAACAGTCGGACGTCACCGGTTTGACTCAGAAATCACCTCCGTGACCAAGACTGAAGATAATTTTTACCCAGAATTCCCTGCTGAGCTTGTTTCCTGTAGCACACTTGTCCTCCATTCCCGTTCTCCTCAACAACAAGCATCCTGAGGTGTCCTTTTTATCTTTCTAATTTTCACCTCTCTGTAATCCGCCTTCTCTGGACAATGGCGGTTTTTGAAACGCGTCACCTTTCCCCTCTCTTCGCTACCTGGTGAATGGAGATTGGACTCGCCGTGACCCAGTTAGAGCTCGGCTTGATGGATGTTTGCTTCTTGTCGAGCTCGCACAAAAGGTCCTTGAGCGATTACTTGACCCTGAAATACGGGCGAAGAAAACGAACGAGGATGAATCGCGAGGCGACGAGCTGGCATGAAAAAAACAAAATTAGTCGATGAGGTCATCCGTCTGTGCGGAGAAGTTCATCAGTCATCGAGCTGCTTCTAATTATATTACAAACTGGACTCTTTAACGCTGAAACGTCCGATGGATCCCAAGAGCCGATTCACTCACTCGACTCTTCATAGCAAACACATTACACTGAGTTTTAACGATTAACCCTTAAACATCTGCGATTAAGGATCATGTCGTACATGTTGAGACTTTGGGGGCGCAATCACGATCGCAAATCCTCTCGTAGATTTACGGTTTAGGAATTAATTTAAAAACGCTTTTCTTTTTTTTTTCTTTTTTTTCCCTTTTTTTTGCTGTTTTGTTCTGTGGAGGTTTTGTATTTTTATTGATTCGCTGTTCAGTTTTCAAGGTGGAAGTAATTTTTGCTGTTTTAAAAAAAAAAAAAAAAAAAAAAAAAAAAAAAAAAAATTTTTGACTAAAAAAGGCACTGAAAAAAAAAAAAAAAAAAAAAAAACGACGGTGGATCGGAGAAAACGTCAGATATCGGATCCTGAAACAAATTAGAAAGATTGGAATTTGATTTGGGAAAGAAATGTTTCTGGAATGGGAAATAAATGTAAAGAGACTTGGCTGGTTTTTTTTTTGTGGTTTTTTTTGAGGATTGATTTTATTATGTTTACAATATGGGGTTTTTGTGAGAGTTTAACTGCTTCCATTAAAAACAAAACAAAAAAACTTTAAAGCTTAGAAACGGAAAAGAAAAAGTGCTATGGTGCCGTCTGTAATTTTGACCAGTCGTACGCCTTCGTATTCAGTCCATACACCAATCATAAGTCTGTTCATTCAGCGATAGGTGTGTGTGTGCGTGTGTGTGTGCTCTTCAGCCTTTCTGTGACACATATTTATATGAAATAGGGGAATTTTGTTTATTAATTAGGTGTCTAAAACGGGCAATAAATAAATAAATAAATAGGCGTACGTGTCTAAGGGTTAAATATGTGGATTTATTAAATGTCTGTAATGTTCTTTACACAAAGAATGAACTGCCAGATATAAATAATACACAATAATAAACAAATTAATTCCACCATGAGGAGGATTTTTATTTGGGAAATTTACAATTAAACCAGTTTACACCCGACAGTACAAAAAAAAAAAAAAAGAAAAAAAGGTTGTATCTTCTTGGATGTCTGTAAAATCTCTCTTCAGGACGGACAAAAACGCTTTCGATCAACTTTTATTAAACGAATGTTTTGTTCCACGTGACTGAGCTTTGCTTCACAGGAGCTTGTTGGAACCAGCGTGAGAGGGCTTGTGTGATTATAGCTTTTTAAAAATGTGGGAAATTTTCAGTTTACAGAAACATTTACGCACAACTTTACAGTAAACTTCACTACTAATAACTTTACTAAAGATTTAATGTGTTTGTCTCTGTGTCACAATGAGAGCTTAATTGTTTTTAATTAACACTTTCTTTCCTTTTCTTTTCTTCTTCCTCACTACTAGGTGGGTGTTCACGGCATTAGGATAGAATTTTTCAATGAAAAAGGATCAAAGCGCACCGCCACCTATCTGCCGGAGGTTGCAAAGGAGCAAGGTGAGACTGAAACATCAACCTCGCGGAAACGCCGGCGTTTTTACGTCGTCGCGTACTGCTCGTTTCGTGGCGTTTATTGTAAACGCAAAAGCAGGCCGTTCTTATGTTCTTACGATCGTGTTTATTTCGATGCTCCGTCGACAAGATCGGATTTCGGAAAGACGTTTAAGATTCTAGTGGCCGTGGAATGAAATGAATTCTGCGATCAGATTTGAAGCTGTTTATAAAAGGAATCTCTTCAGAATGAATGTTTTTTTAATTGTATTGAAGAGCTGATTTAGGTGTTTGTGTCACGTCCTGTGTGTGAATGAATGGTGACTTGATTTTAAAAAAAGAGAGAGATTTTATCTCAGTGTGACCACCATAGTTTAAATACATTTTATGATTAAATAAAGAAAATTTAATTAAATACTGGGAATTTAACTGGTAATTGGTAGAATTGTCTTGTATTTTTATCTAAACTGCAAATCTGGAAGAAATAAAGGAACAAGAAGCATAGTATAGTAAACTAGAGGTGGAGTGATGGTGGATGTTACCGAATCCGATAAGTGATTTGGGCGGGACCTACGTACCGATAACCGATTAATCATTCGATAGTTATTAAAATTGATACAGAATGAAAACTAAAATATTGCTGAACTTTATTACAAAAATAAACAGTACCGACTGCAATGTGAAAATGTATTGTACACTTTTTAAAAGTGAAATAAATATATAAATGTTAATATACGAACTATTAATAAATATTAAAATAAATAAAAGATATACATCCAAACTGAGCCACAAAGTAACACTCCAAATAAAAATAGAGACGTCCAAAATGAATCAAAAAACACTTCAAATAACACGACAGAATTGGTCAGCGATGGTTTTTATTTCACCTCTAGAGGCCGCTCTCGTGCTGTATAATGACGGCAGACTCTCCTCAGCCGCTCCGAACCGCACGCAACCGGGAAACACTATCGCTGTGGGGTTTTTCCCGATAAATGATAGTTCCAGCGAACTCTACAGTAAATGTGACGAATAGCGATTGTTGCCTAGCTAGTAATTAAGGAAAGCTGGTAACGTACTAGTGAACTGACTGTGAATCAGGTATTAGAGAGCGAGGAAACCGCTACAGCAGCTAAAATGTCCTTCTCTATGCACTGGTTTATTTTTGAGATGTTTAAGTTACTTAACACTTAAAAGGATGAGTTTATTTCATTTCTCTGTGTCGTACAGGATGGGACCACATTCAAACCATCGATTCCTTACTTCGAAAGGGAGGCTACAAAGCTCCCATCACAAACGACTTCAGGAAGACCATCAAACTGACCAGGTAAAAGAGCTTCTACTGTTGTTTCAGCAGATTTCTGCTGTGAAAGTCTTAAACTTGGTCATAAAATCTGTCTCTATTCTGGTGTAAAAGTTTGAAATGAAGCTAAACCGTATATCAGAGCGTTCCTTTCAGTACTCCATTTCATTCTTAACTACATCTGCATCGGGTTCACGTGTCGCATTTCACGTTATTTCTTTCACGAGCGTGAAAGTCGTCAGGGACTTGAGCATTTGTTTGATTTCTTCTTCCTTTTTTTTTTTTTTGGCGTCTTATTACTGTATGATCACGTAAAGGTTTCACCATGTTGCCATAGTAACCGACCGCCTGTAGGTTATGGGCTTCAATTTATTATTATTTATTATATACTATTAATAATTAAATGTATTATCTATTTAAAAAAGTAGATATTAGCCTTTTTAATTGGTCACCTGAAATTTTTTGGCTTTATGTATTGGTGTAACACAAGTAGAAAATTCTTGAATTAATGCTTTATAACGCCAATAAATAACTAAAATATTATTGTGCAAATTTAACTAATATTTGATTTTTTTGTTGTTGTTGTTGTTCTTAAAACAAATCTCTTTTCTTTTCTTTGTTTGGTTCGTTTTTAAAAAATATATCTAAGAAGGTTACCGATTGCAGAACGTTTCCGATCCCCTGGCCCGTTTAGACGGATATTAAAATGCGTAAAATTACGCCGTACCGGTGCGTATCACATTTCCGAGATGAAAATTATGAAAAAAAATTTTTTTTAATTATTTATTTAAAAGCATCTGATGTGGTGATGATACTTCTTTATTTGTTCTTCATTGTTTTTTTTTTTGTGTTTTCTCTCTCTTTTTTTGTAGTGACTTCTTCTCTGGATTTCTCATGAATATTAATGTAAATTTTTATGTAAACATTAAAATTAGTCAAAACTTTTCTGTAAAATGTTGAGAAATGTAACATGAATTTTTCCGTGTGTGTGTGTGTATATATTTATTTATTTAAATCCGTTTTTACGTCTCGATTTCTCGCCCTTGTTCTCCGCATCGCAGAAATCAGAAGCCCTGATGGAGTTATCTCCGTACCTTCAGACCTCCTTTCCTGTAAACGTCCAGCTGTGTTGCGTAGTTCCTCTTCTTCCAGCTCGTGTTCGGTCCTACGTGCTTCCACCTCAGTCTTAACCTTTCCTTGTTCTTTCAGGTACCGTAGCGAAAAGTTGACGATGAGCTACGCGGAGTACATCGGCCATCGCCAGCACCACCACTACCAGAACGGCATCGGGCACCCTCTCCCCCCGTACAACCATTATTCCTGACAGCGAGCCGCATGACCAGTCACTGGACCTCTCCGCGGACCTCTTCCCAGGAGAGCCCGCCCCCTCGTGGTCTAGCTATCTCTACTACTGTACCATTTTATGATGATAGTTTCCGTTGCCATGCTGACACTCTTGAAGATGGAGGTATGGCAGCGGGTGGCAAAAAAATCACAATGATGATTTTGAAGAAATTCAACTTTATTTTCTCCTTTTTATCATTTCTATTACTTTAGTTTTTGCAGCATATATATCAACCTATACACGTTTTTTTCCCTCTTTTTCAAAGCAAATAAACCTAAAGTGTTGCATTTCTTTTTGCTAAAAACTAAAAATGATATATTCTCCAAATTTCCTAATCAGGTATCGAGTCTGTGGATGAGAATGCTTTATTAGGGCGCTGCTGTTGCAAATCATTTTGCCTTTCTTCAGTTATGCTAAGCTTTAGATTGGGTGAACACTACTTGACTTTGTAACCAGGTCACAAATGCTTTTTACACTGTGGTCTACTTTGGAACTATCACAATTATTAGGAGCTATCTTGGTATGATAACTGAACGCAGGTTTTTTTGCAGAGGGGTTTGATTTATCAGCTAAATAGCCAATCCAAAAAAATCTGTGCAGGATTAGTTTAGGACACAGGCTTTAAGAGTTACAAAACTAAAACCATGGTTAAAGTTAAGTAATGGACGCTTGACTCGTTTTCATGTCTTACTTTCATTTCTTTTGTTTGTTTATTCGTGTGTAGATGTATGCTAACGCTAATTCTGTCTTTTCCTCCCTTCTGCAATTCGGTTGTTGTAAGGTCTTTTAAATTAGTTGGGGTGTTTAGATTCTCTTGCTTGAATGTTAAGTTGGTTAAGAATTAATAGTTTTGTTGTTTTGTTTTTTTAGACTCTGATGTCTCTAACAAACTTGTCAGAAGAAGCCGCTAGATTAAATTAGTTATTGGATGTGCAAAATGTTTTTGAGGCCAAGGAGAGTTACTCTTAGCAATGATAGTGTTATTTGATCCTACTTGGCTTGAGTTGAACTGTTTACTGAATCATAGTCTTTGTATT
>JANDJT010000081.1:24101168-24116005 GCA_024331685.1 Stegophilus panzeri | reverse complement strand
CAAGTACTGCTTTTCTTTTTTTGCTAAAAAGAAAAAATCTTTCCAACAATCCTAATCAGGTTTTTTGAGTCTGTGGATGGAAATAAGTCATATTAACGAGGGGCTCGTCGTGCAGATCAGAGAATGATGTACGCTAAGCTTTAGTTCGTGTAAAGGCTACACGACTTTAACCGGGTCACGATCAAGCGATCACGCTACACGCCGTCACGTACAATTTCACATGAATTTACGGAGTTTAAATCTCTGATTTCTTTCAGTTACACGCCAGCGTTTTCCGTGTTGAAGAAAGCGCTCTGAAAGAAACCGGCTTTTCAGCTCTGCTGTGAGCTTTTCCTTTTATGGAGATTTGTGGGCGTGGCTAAATCTAAACTGTGCTTTGATTTACGGCCGTTTTTATCGACACACGAAGAAAATCTGTGTTTTTAGTTGGCCATGAAAATAAAAAAAAAAAACCTCCCAAATATTCGTTAATAATTCGTTAATAATTTGTTAATGTCTCCTGGCGTTGTCGTGATGCCATAACTGGCATAAAAGTGTTTCATTTTTATTTTATTTTTTAAAAATCATTTATTATTTGTTTTTATGTACACCACATAGCCACCAGAAAGGGTTGTGGGTTGTTTTTTCTTTCTTTCTTTCTTTCTTTCTTTCTTTCTTCTCTGTGCGATTCTTTTTCCAATCTAAAATATTCGTGAGTGACTTGAAATCGTAAATAATATCGTTTTCGGGTTGTTTTTCTTCTCTTTTTTCCCATGTGGTGTTAGATGTGCGTCAATGTTCGAATTTGTCAGAAGAAACCGCTAGACTAAATAAGTCAAAATATTTTTTTTTTTTTTTTTTTTTTTCCCCCCTTATCTTCAGCACCAGAGGGTCACGCGTCGCTTTAACGACGTTTCGGCGACGTCACGTTTGTTTATCCGACCTGGGTCTGATGAACTGTTCCGATCTGAAATGGTGCTTCATTCAAAATAAATTCCCCGTTCTCTTCATTACATGCTGCAGGTTTTTGGAATAGAAGGTTCTCAAACTTTACAAACAGTCTGGTTTCTCAGTGAGGGACCAGCCCGGAGAAAATCATGAAGAACTGTGATGATGATGATGATGATGATGATGATGATGATCATGGGGTCTCTATATTTGTTAGCCAATCCAGCAAAAAAACAAACAAATAAAACCCGTAATCTTTGAGGAGAACAGGATTTGGTTCTCCTCCTACGGGATGCCGCCGCTGTTGTTTTTCTTTATTTTCTTTATCAGACAGAGAGAAGGGAAATATCTTTACAGAGATTAAGCTCAAATGACCGGGACGAGCGTTAAGGAAAAAAACAAAACCTAAAAGCCATACTCTTCTTAAGGCATTGCGTAATCGTCAGGGGGTAATTTTGTTTTTCCCGAACTGGGAATTTGTTTACTGGAAGTTTTCAGTCGCTAACGCTTTTAACCGCGAGCATTTTTACGATCTGATCCAGTCGGGTTTTTCCCGATCAAGTGTTCGGTGAAACGAAACCTCTTCTCAAGATCTTACCTCATACTTTCAGATATTAATGCCAATCCACCATCATCATCATCACCACCATCACCACCACCATTATCATCATAACGCCATCACCACTACCACAATAACACCATCAACGCACCTCATGATGCTTGGCACAAGCAATGTTTACATCCATGTCCAAACGCCACGAAATCCGACACTGGTTGCCATGACGCATCGGATTGTTTGTGAATCCTCATGTCGAGCACAGGTGGCCAACCATCCTGAAAACTCATCCGTAACCCGTACGGCATGGTGTGGCGACCGTATCGTCTCTCTCTCTCTCTCTCTCTCTCTCTCTCATGGTTTTTGTCAGGTATGAATCATCTCTCCTGCCTTCTCTTTATGGTGGATGAAGAAGCTTTTCGCTGAGGTCTTTCACAAACCCGTTAGAAACGTAAGATCTTTTTATTTTCCGTAAATAAAAGAAGTGTGTGGTGTTTTTCGGGCTTTCTGTTTCAGCAGGTCTAGTTCTTCTCCAAACAAAAAAACAAAACGAACCGAAAGCCTCGTGTTCTCAGTCGCGGCGTCGCAGGACCGAGCGTTTGAGATTTCAGAACGTTTTAGTTGTTAAAAGCGGAGACTTTTATTTTTTCCGCAGGAGGACTCTCTTTCCTCTCTTTCCTTTCATATGCAAAAACAAAACAAAGTGTTAAGGGCTTTCGGTGTTCCATCCACAGTCATCTCCAGCTCCATGAAAACTAAACAAACAGAACTCTGGTTTCGGTTGTGTTGCCTTATAAACCGGATCAGTAAAATGTCGCTCCTGATCGTTCGGCTGCTTTACTCTACGCCACGGTGACGTTTCATCTCCAGCAAAAAACAAACAAACAAATAAACAAACGTTTTGTTTCATCAGATTTTGTCCGTCTCGTGTCGGGTTCTCCGTTTTTATTTTTCGAAACGCTTTAAGGACGTGTCCGTGAAGGTCTCGCACGCAGCCGAGCGATCCGGCGGCCGTTTTGAGATCCGCACTCGAGTACAGCACAAACTGGATTTTATTCATTTCTTTTTTTTTCTGCTGCAGTACAAAGTACAGAGTTGTTTTTTGTTTTTTTTGCGTACATGAATGAACGTATTTATGCACATCTGCAATACATTTGTTGTGTGTACGTTACAGAAGACCTGTTGAATGAACCGAGAGAGAGAAAACAGACAATATAAAATGGTGCTACTGGACCTCATTTTTTCTGGGGGGGTTAAAGGTCACAGTTTAAATGTGACTGGTCATGCGGACTCATCAGTCATATCAGACTTATTCTTATCCTCGATATATGCAGATCTGTTTTACAGGTGTTGTTGTTGTTGTTGTTGTTGTTGTTATTGTTGTTTTTGTTTTGTTGTTCTTACCCGTGTAACAAACTGAAATTTCCTGCAGGTTTGAAAGGACAAGGAGTCACGAGTCTAACCCCATCCTTCCCTCATGGCCTCGGGGGGAAATACACGGTCATTCACGTCTCATCTGTCACATCTGTCGTGCCATAGACACGTGGCCACGGCAGCATTCAACACACGCGCGCACACACGCGCAGACACGTGATTATTAGTTAAAGGCTGATTCGAAAAGCCTTTGACGTCCGTTATGAAGTGTTCCTGATTGAACTTGTACTCGGTTAAACAACAACAAAATATATAAATATCTCACGTTCTTCACGTTAAACATTCATCCAAGAGAGAAATTTCAGTTTCGTCAACGTTAAATCGTTACGCTGGTTTTGCTACAGTACTGTCAGACAGCAGGAACGTTCGCAGGAACCGTGAAATACTTGAAGGCATCACGGTCACACAAGAAGTCGTCCAATTCAAATCGTCACGCTTTGGAGATCCGATCTAAACGCCACGTGGGGCAGTCGTGATTTGGTGGCAGAGCCAAAAAAAAACCCCTAGTTGAAACACGTTTGAGGCCGATGACCGTCACGCCGTTGAAAGTTTTCGTTGCCGTCGCAGGCCGCGCCCTGAGAGAAACCCGTTCTGTCGTCTTTCACGGAGCGGGCCGTTCGTTATTTCTCGCAGGAAGCCGATCTCCCGTTCGTCATCGTGTTTATTATTATTATTATTATTTTTCTCCGCGGTCAGAGCGTGAAGGCTCACGTAAACTTTGTGTGTTCAATCGAACCAAAGATGCCTCCAGCCATGTCCTAATGCTGCTCTCAGACCTGCCTTCCTGTCCTTCCAAAACACAAAAATATACATCCTGCAAGAAAAATCCTGTTCTGTGTATTTTATTTTTAAATCTTTTGTTTTGTACAATTTCTAACATTTTTGTTAATTTTTTTTATTATTATTTTCCCCCTGCAACCTGAACTGGGCGAGTCCTCACTGTCTCACCGGCGTCTGTCGTCTCACTCGCGTCTGTCGCCTCACTCTCGTGGCGTCAACGACGTAACCCCGGGTTGCACGTTCGTTTCATTTTTTTGTTCGTTATTGTTACTATTATCGTATATATATATATTTTTTTTTAACGAAAAGAAAACCCCATAGCGTGCCTCTTAGATTCATGGGTTTCTTAATGTGTTTTTTCCTAAAGACCAGCAGTTATACTTTATATAAAAGATGTGTTAATTCTTATTTTTAAATGCCATTTAAAAAAAATATATAAAAAAAAAAAAGCCTCTTTTCTTTACTGTGGACCCAGTAGCAGCACTGGTTATACAATCGCACTGAAGACAAAAGAAAAAAAATCTAAATAAAAAAGCGTATAAATAATAATAAATGACATGAAATAAGATAAGAAGAACTACAATAAACTTGTTTGTTTGAGAACATTTTGTAAGAAACTATGCTTAAATGGAAAAAAAAAACACAACGATAGTAAAACAGTTTTTTGTACATCGAAGGAAAAAAAAAGTTGATTCTTTAAACAAAAAAAAAAATATTTTGGATCTAGTTTCTAAATTATTTTAGTGGTTTTCTATGTTCTGGAACTTTGAGCTGAGTTTTGGACGTGTGACTCTCTGCCTGAGCGCAGCGAGCTCCGGGGTACCTGGCGTAACCCCTCATACCCACCGGTTCCTTCAGTTCTTTTCTATTTCTATTCAGTTTGGAATTTTTTCTCTGCTTTAATAAATAACTTGAAATTGTTGATGATGATGATGATGATGATGATGATAACTTGGGGGAAAAAAAAAAAAAAAGAAGTGAAAAACAAAGATGGATCCTTCCCTCCCTGTAGAACTAGAACCTTCTCTTCTTCCTCCTCACCTGAATTTGCTATTAATGTGTGAAGAAACTTGAAACGGGCATTTATTAAAGATTCATGACTCGACATTTTAAAAAAAAAAAAAAAAAAAAAAAAAGATAAATAAAGAAAAAGGAGGGGAAAAAAACAGAAAAAAATGACAAAAACCGTAATAAAAAGCCTGTGTTGAGGGGAACTCGTATCTAGATGGATTATCAGTGGGTATGTGAGCTGTGGCGATGATGTAGTTTTAAACCTTGTTATTACCTTTTAAATCATTTATCCAATAAAAAAAATATTCTGAAAGAACAATCGTTCAGTGGTGTCAGATTTATTCTTCCTTCCTTTTGTCCTTTTCCTCGTGTGTTGTTATAAAGCTGCTATTTTTACACAGAAGCGCCGCTGCAACCTTAAAGACCAAAAATCCATTTATTTTGAAGTGAAATTCTGAGTTAAACTTCTCCATCTAAAGTAGGATTGGATCGGATCGGGCTCAACTCGGACGCGGGAAGTCTGAACTTGGAATTTTTGCTACAATTGGGGGAAAAACCTGTTCTCAGCGGCCATGTTGGCACGACGTCACAAGGACGTCCCGACTGAGGTCAGGAATTCTGAGTTATGAACTTGTCTTCAGTTTTGATTGAGGGTTTCCTACATTACCCACAATGCCATGCTGAGAGCAGCGCGAATATGAGAGATGCAGCGGCGCTTTAGTCCTTTCCTCTGTCCAGTTCTCTCACCTTCCAGCGCTTCAACTTTCACATCGACACCATCGAGCTGCTCATCTCGTACATGGCAACTACCTGTCTTATAGCAGTGTTGCATTCTGGGACTTTGTGTCCAGTGTTTAATGAATTCTACACTGGATTCCTCACGAATATGACTGTGAAAGAGAAATGAAGCTTGATTTTAAAAGCTCATTCATTGGTGTTTGAGATAAGGAGCAGCTCTAACCTTTCACACGAATACACCAACTGACCAATCAGAACCACAATAAACACACACACACGAGATATATTTTAATATAAACATATTTCAGGATGGTGTTTAACTTGAACAAGCCTAACTTCATTGTTCGTTAATAAATTAGTGGATACGTGAAGACCGATGCTTTAATATGAAACGTTTTAAAGATTCTGTCTGTGGTGTGAACGTGTAAACACGGCGCTGAAGAACACCTGAGGAAACGGACCGCTTGAAGGACTTTTATTTTTCATTACCACAATACAGTACATACTTCACCAAAAAATATGTACATTAAAAAAAAAAAAAAAAAAACCCACACAAAATCCCTTTCAGTCGTCTCGGATCCAGACGTTTCCGGTCCCTGGAGGAAACACCATCTGGATCTGGAGAACCCTGCTGAGATCCAGCTGCTCAAATCAAACCTGTTTCTGGCATGTGTGTGTGTGTGTGTGTGAGAGAGAGAGAGTGTTTGAGTGTTTGACAGGCGCATCGATGTCTATACACTGAAACCGGAATGATTCATTTTCAGATGATTAACCAACATCTGTACATCCCTCATTTTCCTGACAGGTTTTTTCTGAAGACAAAACGTTCAGGTCTCGGCTTCTCAGGAGAAAGTCTCTCAGATAAAAAAAAATCGAGAAATGACCCAAAACTATTTATCCTCCTCCTCTGTACACGGTATGACAACTTTTTCTTTTTTATGAGTGTGTGAAGGTGCAATATGAAGAAGTTTTATGAAGAAAAAAACAACAACAAATAAATGGAGATGTCAGAGAAGTACAACACCTGAGGCTTGCGGCTGGAAAAAAAAAAAAAAAAAGAAGGGAAAAATGAGGCGTATTTAAATTAAAACCTCGACAAAAATCCGGTCTGGTTCGGTCCGGAAGTGAGGATTTCATCGTCATCGTCCGTCGCTCCAAAAGTGATGTACAGACGAGCTAAAACTCACTGAGGTGAAAAGCAGGAAGCGTTAAAAAGCGCGACACACCGATACGAACACGACGTCGACACGCGGATGCTGTTTACGACACGTTAAACTACGCTGCGAACTAAACGCCGCCGGAGACTGAGGAGAGGAGATGGGAGGAGATGTGAAAGAGCGAGCACACGGTTCGGGTTTGGGGCGTGTTCGAGTAAACATGGAGCGCTGGCTCCACACGACTGTACAAGAAATGTCACAAATAAAAAATGACAATAATAAAAAGGCAACTGAAGATAAAGTCTGCTCTAAATGAGCAGTTCCTCGAAAACAAGCACGGGGTTGAGCTCCGTAACGTCCTCAGACCGACCGGTTTGATGTTTTTCTATAAAACACTGACCTACAGCATCTCCCTGCTTTAGAGACACGAGACACTGAGCAACACTTGGACCCGGGCTTCTGCGTGTAGATTTTTACTATTAAAAAAAATTATAGTAAAATAAAAATCATGAAAAACGATTTAATCATCCAGAACTGAGATCCTTAAAATAAGGACGATCGAGCCGGATGTCCACCGCGTTGGGTGTAAGGAGAGTGGGGAGGAGTGATATCATCTCCAGCTGTGCGGTCGGGAACTGCTGACCAGGCAGAGCCAATCACCACACCTCAGCTGCTGGAGGATTTATAGTTAAAGAAACCATAACAGTACATTTACAGTAACGACTACAACATGGCCGACATTTTCACTGTCCATCTGCTGCTCCCCGTGATTAAAAAACACCAACAGTGTATTAAGTGTTAACTCGAACACTTCGTTGTAGGAATATTTCCCTTCAGGTTAGCATTTTTGGAATTTTCCAAATCTTCCAAAACCATCTACAGGCAATTTTTTTTTTTTTTTATTATCGCTAATAAAATAAAACAGAGACTGATGTTAACTGTACACGTGTGTAACGTTAGCCAAGTCGAACACACACTCGGACTTTATCTCGCATTAATGAACTCGAGACCTTCCGCGTTTTCGGTGACGGAAAGCGAGAGCGTGCAGCGAGTCCAGATGTGAGGGTGTGAGATGGAGGGAAGGGGGCGGGGTGGGGCGGGGCTCATTCCAGATTCATATGTCGGTTAGATCATCCGTTTAATCGGAGAGAAAAAGACGACTGCTCTTCTGGAATATTTTTGAGAGAAAACTCAAACTACGTAATACGTGTAAAAAAATGGTCAGGTCTGGAAATATAATAATAATAATAATGATAATAATAATGAGAGTAAACGTCACTGATATGGCGGCAGTGTAATACGTGTAGAGACGATTAAATCGTTATATCGCACAAGCCTAGTTTGACCTTTTGTTATCACCAGTTAGGAGAGGAAATAATAATAATAATAATAATAATAATAATATATAAAACAACGTAGTTTGGATTTTTGCAGCTTTTGTGCTCTGAGTTTCAATCGACTTTCTTGGAGCGTAGGCGAGCCGAGTGGAGCAGGTGACACAGAGCGGGCGTGGCCTGCTGGCAGATGACGGTGAGTGCTTTGCCGTGTAACAGTGTCAGCGCCGTCTGGTGGGCGGTGGCCCACACGCGGTACCACGGCCCGTAAAACGGATCGGACACGGCCGGACACAGCATGTTGTTCAGATTCACCTCGGTCACCTGCAACAGGTAAAACAGCGTCAGAGACACAAACCCGTCTCTCTGTATCGGGTTATTATCTCATGATGACAACGTAAGCAGCATATAACTACAACACAAACTAACCAACAGCTTTTATATATATATATACACACACACACACACATACACATATATATGCACCCAAAATATTCTGAATGAAAAGTTTATTTAAATAAATGCAACTTCTGTTTGCTAATTTTTAAGTGGTAAAGCCGCGCGTGTGTGTGCGCGTGTGTGTGTGTGTGCGCGTGTATGTGCGTGCTGTACCATTCCCAGTCCCTGCAGGAACACAAAATGGTAGAGGAAGAGGATGCCTGTGGATAACAACGCCCACCACATATCACCTAGCGGCTCTGGTTTGTACACACCTGAGAGGAGAATACAGAAGAACAACAATCAGAAACCTGCTCATTCATGCAATTTTCCAATCAGCCAATCATGTGACAGCAGCACAATGCTCACTGAGGTTTGAAAGTGGTTATTTATCCGAGTTACCGTACCCATCCCGTCAGATCAAACCGCGGCGTTTCCTTGATTTTGCGTTCATTTCTGCGATGGCGTGATCCTGAAGGTTGCTGATTAAAATCTTCATATTTGATCCATTTTGGGTTTGGAACATGTTTTTGCCCAGGAGTGTACGACACGATATTTAACCGTATGGTGTTTATATAAGTAATGATTCAATATGCCACAGACCCTCGTATGAATCGATTCAGATCTGATTCAGTTCAGTTCACATTGCTGTGTCCTTGTTCTCACTCTTTAGATGAGGGTCAGGTAGGAGAAGCAGCAGTAACGAAACGCCACATCTAGCATTCAACAATTTAAGGAAAGGCCACGTGTTTGTGTGTGTAACAGCTGCATCTCAACACTAGATGGCAGTCTAGTGTTATTCCTGTTAAGCCGAACAGGGCGTGTGAGGACCATCTGCTGCTGGAGCAGTGTTTACTTGCTCGGTCATTAGCATAAGCAAATTAGCTCACGAGGAAGGCAAATGTGTTCATCTCTGAGATTTTGATGATTAAAGCAGGATTTACATGAGCTCTGAGTGTGTGTGTGTGTGTGTGTGTGTGTGTGTGTGTGTGTGTGTGAGCAGGACATTGTAGTAGAGAGGTGTAATAATCAGATCTCTATCTGTATTCAGTTTTAAAAAGCAGAAGTGGGTGTGGTCTAGACCTTCTTTTCATTTTTCAACTCTAGCACAATGTCCACTGCAAAACACTGAAAATCCAGGAAGATAACGTATTTTTTCCCCCATTCACAAATTATAATGAAACACAATTTTCAGAACTCCTGAACGTCTCCAGTTCCTCAACCTCAGCTACATCACTCGAGTTCGTCGTCTCTCAACCGGACGCTTTGAGGAAAATTCTGGAAAAATATAGAATTTATCCTTTATAATGTGGCCGAGTAAGCTAGAGGAACTATATTTCAAAACAGCAAAGCTGCGAGTCAAAACGGCGTCCTTTTCTTCATAACGCCTGTTAAATTTTCTGGAATTTTCTTTTTAATAACGACGGGGAACATCTTCGTATTCGGTTAGAAATCTACACCGGTCGAGCGATGATGTTTGTTTCTAGGTATTTTCCCAAGGTCACCATTTCCCCAAAATACAAATAAACACAAACTTAAACTGCGTTTAAAGTCTTAAACTACGAAGGTGAGTCAAATTTAAACCTTAAAAATGTGACGATTAATCGCACTTTTAATGATTTTATGTGCTGAGACACATCGCATGAAATGGAGACTGCAGATAATTTAGATCACATTCTTATTGGCACTAAACAAAGCGTCTCCGTTTATCTCAGGCTCATAATAGTGTAATTTACCCACCGTGACCGGGCAGTAACGTAAAGATTGCTGCACGTTCACGTTAACGAACATGATCTCGATATGAATAAGAATAATAATAAGAAGAAGACGCACTATTCATATTTGTTTACAACGCATTATCTGTTCAGTTTGAACAACGTACTCGTGTTGGTTTGCGTCGCTGCTGTGGTTGTGTTCCTGCGAGACGTGTGAAAGCTCACCTCCTTTTCTGAACAGGTAGATGGGCACCAGGTAGAGCATGGAGTGCTGGATGTAGTAGATCTCCTTCTCAAAGGGAAGCTGCAGAGAAAACGGAAAAATGGAGTTTTGTTAACGAGAAAAAAAAAAAAACACAGAAAAACATTAAAATGACTTTTCTTTAATATAAAGTGTTTGTAAAATTAGGCAAAGAGACAAAAATCAGAGAAAGGTCTCTCTAAAGCTGCTGATTCGGGACGGCTGATCCCACCTCCCTAATCTACTCAAACTGAAATGATGTGCAAATTTGTGGACTAAAATCCGATTGGCTGAGCCTCATTCAAAGCCGCTGTGTAATCTTATGCCTGTTATGTTGCTTAGCAACCAAAGTGTTCGGTTTATAGACTATATTACATGACGGAAGAATAGTTTTTTATGAATATTATCAATAAATAAAACTCTGCTTAGCGTTGTTCCTAAGAACATCCTTAATCGGTGATCAAGTTAACGTCTTCACGCCGTACGACTCTCGGCCCGATCGCATCGCACACCGTAAAGCATAAAGTTACTACAACACTGTGTCTAAAATCCACCAATAGGAGGACGGTGTAGGATGACGCAAAACTCGCTTGATGGCTACTAATACAGTGGCGTGACGACGAAAACTCTGACTCTATACTTAATAAATAAATAAACAAACAAACAAACAAACACAAACGTGAACGGAACATACACACGTTTTGATTTGACGCGGCTGTAGCTGGAGACATG
This sequence comes from Stegophilus panzeri, assembly GCA_024331685.1. Classification (NCBI taxonomy): domain Eukaryota; kingdom Metazoa; phylum Chordata; class Actinopteri; order Siluriformes; family Trichomycteridae; genus Stegophilus; species Stegophilus panzeri. The sequence continues at coordinate 24,104,942 of JANDJT010000081.1, read as the reverse complement.
TTTTGTGACAAATAGATCCTTGGTGGGAAAAAAAGGCAGACTTTTTACGTTTCATGATCTTCACTGGAGTCGGAAAAACTGGGAGAAATCGTATCTGACGTAAAAATAAATAAATAAAATAAAGCAGAATAACGCCGTGGTTCTCAGAGATCTAACGGCACTGCGTAGATTCTGTCACCGTTTATATTATTATCATTTAGTTCTCCTCTTTATGGACCTGCAGTTGAGTAAACATTCCAATCTAAAGAGATCCGTGCGTGTGTGCGAGTGCGTGTGTGTTTAAACACTCCCTACTCTGATCTATTAAAGCGAACCCCCCAGGCCGTGCCTCATTCTTCTCTGCACACTCACAGTAAGTACGAGTCCGGCCCAACGAAGCCCTCGTCCCGCTGCGCTGTAAGGTGCTGAGCGAGGTTATAGCGGGTCACGGGGACGAGGGCTGAGGGGCAGAGAGTGTAGACGAGCCGAGGACTGGCGTATTGAGGCCAACGCTGCTAACTCATGACCTTTCCGAGTTTTTAAAAAAAAAATGAAAAGGAAAAAAAGATCGCAACATCACTTCGGATCGGATTTCGTGAACGGAACCTAAAAGAAATCTTTGTTTTCCCGTGCGCCTTCTTCCCTCACATTTATATGCAGGAGCGCGGTCCGAAAGCCCAAGAGCGCTAGTGAAAACGTTTCTAATTTGCATTCTTTTTAAATAAATAAATAAATAAAAAACGTAATTACAAATTATATTATGAACCTTTTCCAATAATTTGCACATTAATCATAAAATGCATTTCATGGCAAACGTAAAGATTCTTTGACGGTATTTTCACATTAAATCCTCAGCACAGAAGAACAGAAACAATTGCATACATTCTTTCTGAAACTCGACTGGATCGGATTCACCTTCTGGTGTGTTTAGATTAGACATAAACAGTACTTACTAATCTTGTGTTGACGACGGGGAAGAGAAGCGCTAACAGGGCGCCGTTCAGCATGTGAACCTGAAGCCTGGAGGAAAGAAAAACACATTAATCAGAGTTAAAAAGTCTGCAGGACTGCCTGGTTAGCATTAGCTGGCTAGCCTGGAAAGACAACTCTCTGCACCACAGCTATGCTAACTAATAAGATTGAAAGGTGTTGAACAACAAGCTACTGCATCTGTAAGGTGTGTTTTTTATGCACATTTCTGTGTCTGAACGGATTTTAATGTTCTCTGCATGGGAGCATCATCAGCCCCATTTCTGAATCAGGGTCTAAAATGGACTGTATCCTTTAGGAACAGCCTCCCCGTGACTCGGCATGAACCGCAGCTGCTGGCTAATACCCGTTTGATACAAAGCTAACTTTTCTAAACAATTTGACTTGCAAACAGGTTCGTACAGATACCGTCCTTCAGGCTAACTCTTACTGGATCTGTTTACGGAAAACTGCAATCATGATATTGTATTATACACATGCGTATAAAATGCTAGACTTTATACCAAGTGTAATTTATTATAAAGGGTGTGTAATTTATATTACACACACACACACACACACACACACACACACACTTTACTTTCTGTTTCTTCTAACAGACTCTTATTAAACACACAGAGTGGGTGACGTAAACCACAGCAACTCGGTTAATAAAATCTAAAGCATCGTAATTCCACGATTTATAGAATTATGGATTTAAACACTAGTTAACTTGAAGTGTTTCAAAACATGAGTCGCTTGATTCTTCAGAAATACGTTCGGGAAGAATTCACTTAGTTTCTAATTGATCACAAAAGGTTTATTTTTTTCCCCCCCAGGACTTTACAGAGCAAAATTACATCCATTTTATTTTCTATCTATTTATTCCTACACTGAAGCACAAAACCCACCTACAGAAGCGCTGAACCATAAGGAGTGAATTTTTCAATTGCTATGTAGTTATTTTGACTCACCAAGTCCTTATTTTGACTCACCAAGTCCTTATTTTGACTCACCAAGCCCTTATTTTGACTCACCAAGCCCATATTTTGACTCACCAAGACCTTATTTTGACTCACCAAGTCCTTATTTTGACTCGTCATTATTTTGATGTAGTATCTCACTATTTTGACTAACAAAGTTGTTGCTTTGACTTTCTAAGTCCTTATTTTGGCTTAGTAATGCAAAAAAATGACACAGCATTTGAAAAATTCCATACTCACCTTTGTTTTTCAATGAATCCATTACTGTACGTTCTGGTGTGGTTCATGAAGCACTAGTGGACATGCTCACACCACATACAAGTATAAAGACTTAGTCTATGTGAGCGTCCTTACACGATGTGAACCGCCAAACAGCGGTGCTGTTAAATCAGCCCTAACACCACTGTGCAAATTAACACAGTCCCAGAGAAGAATATTCCTGGAACATCTCTCTGTTTACTACACCACAGCGCTCAGACCGCTATTTCTCGCCGCCAGAACAAACCAATTAACACGCAGCTGTCGATCCCGGCTCCTCGATTACGACTCGCGCCATACAGGTCACATGACTGACAACGTGCATAGCTTCGAGTGTCCTGTATTAGACTTCTTTAGAATTCTCCAATCTGATTGGTCAGAAGGTGTGCATTAGTTCTGCTCTGACGGTATTTTCAGCTGTAACACGAACGTCAGGTTTATATTAACGCGCTCATTCGAATACGGTATGGTTTCTATAGTCACTGCGCTGTGGTATAAGCGAAATAACACTCCAGACCACGCTGTTGGTGTTTATTCTGATTAAACATTGAGCATCGACGTTATACACTTTACAGATACGGGCTACACAATTCCCACGTCATTAATATTGTACAGAACACTAAAGTGTTGGGTTTTAACCAGAGACGCATTGATAACGATACTGCTCTGATACCGTTATCGTTTACTCATATCACATATAAGATACCGACATCCGATATCGTGCCGAGAGGAAACAGCAGCGATCTGGACACATTAACCATGACAACCAAAGCAAAGCTGTATTTCTGTATTCTGTATTTGATTGAATTGAACCTACAATTGGTGAATACGAAGTATTTAAATTTAGAACGCTAACAGCTAATATCATCATTCATTTTATACAGTTTACAGTTACTTATTTGGCAGCACGGGTTTTCTTGTGTGTTTTATGAAAATATGAAACGCATTCGACGATAGCTTTGTGTTTTTAGTCCAGTTATCAAGGAATAAGTACCCGGAGTTCTTAAGCTGTTTATTATGAATACACGAGTCGCAGGAAGCTGCTGAATACAGACGAGTAAAAACACTTCAGAAATGCGTTCAGTAAGAAATCACTTCCTTTATAATTCAGCTCAAAAGGTTTCTCTTTCTCCAGGACTTCCAGGTATTTATTTATTCCTGCAGTGAAACACAAAACCCCCCGACAGAAGCCCTGAACCACATGGTGTGAATTTTTCAATTGCTATGTAGTTATTTTGACTTATAGACTCGTTTCTTTGATTTACTATCTCGTTATTTTTACTTACAGAGTTGTTAATTTGAGTATCTCCTTTTTCTGACTCAGTATCTCCTTTTTTCTGACTCAGTATCTCCTTTTCTGATTCAGTATCTCCTTTTTTTGATTCAGTATCTCCTTTTTTTGATTCAGTATCTCCTTTTTTGATTCAGTATCTCCTTTTTTTGATTCAGTATCTCCTTTTTTGATTCAGTATCTCCTTTTTTTGATTCAGTATCTCCTTTTTTGATTCAGTATCTCCTTTTTTGATTCAGTATCTCCTTTTTTCTGATTCAGTATCTCCTTTTTCTGATTCAGTATCTCCTTTTT
>JANDJT010000081.1:24084481-24097520 GCA_024331685.1 Stegophilus panzeri | reverse complement strand
TATCGATCCAGAAAGCAAAGAATATTAAAAGATTTGTGGATGAAAGGAAAACTGATAGAGTTTAAAAATTAAATTACGTGTATTCAAGAACGGTCTGCTTTTCATTCTCAGATAAGCAATCACAGACTCGAGTCCTTCCCACTGCGCCTGATAAGAAACTGTACTTTCACTAGTAAAGATAAGGGAGTTATTCAAGCCTCGTCAGGCTGCTTTCACAAACATTAGTCCGAGAGACATTTCATACTTTCGGTTCATTTGATTTGGTGCAAATTTGGGCTGAAAAACTTCCTCATAGAAGACTTTTATTCGTTGTTCAGAAACACAGATGGAAAAAGGCGAACAAATCTATACCGAGTGAGAAGAATAACCCGAGTGCACACGGAGAACACTGAGCCACGCTGAATAAATAACTAGATAATTATATAAATAATTCGTTTAAAACATCGTGTGCTGCATCCAGCGTTTATTTTCCCTTTCTGTTCATCTGCAGAACGCATCGCTGCAGCTCCGTGCTTTGGCTCGGTGTAGCAGCTCACGTCTACAGAAAATCTCTGCAACCCAAACACACGGCATCAAACGATTCACTTCCTGCAGCGAATCAATTCAGAGTCGAATCCGGTCGGAAGAAGTTCAGTCGAGAACACCTCACTCAGACGGTCTCGGATTTTGGTGAGTGCCCAGTGCGACTGCTGTGTTTGATTCAGAAGATGTGGCTGAGCACTCGGCGACAGAGAGAGAGAGAGAGAGATATGATAACCAGGAAAAGGAACAAAAAAAAAAAAAAAGAGTTAGTCTTTCCCCTTCAAGTGGTCAGCAGATATGAACAGGATGTGACCTGTTACTTTACGCCAAAAACACACCATCAAACCATGTTTACTGCTTACAACCTGCTACTGTATAGCAAGACACGCCTCCTGAGGGGCGGGGCATCTACGGTTCTAGAGAGTATTAATATTAGATGATCACGAATTTGTGCCCATGTTCAAATTTGCCTCAGAGTGCAGAATATAAATCGTCCTTGTCTTTCTGATCCAGTTAAATCAACCCGCAGGCCTTAGAAATAAACCCCCCTCCCCCACAATACAGGAAGGACGGTTAATCGGAATACATAAATTTTATGGTCACAGGAAAGGACTTCGTGAATTAGCAGATCCGATAAAAATGACCTCCTCCCTCACAAACTGCAGTAATTTAATTTCCTGTAATATCTGCTCCTTTAGTCATTAACCCGTTGATTAAATAATTACCAGTGGATATGGATCATGTAGAAGAGATCATGTTTGTTATTTCTCACACACTGGAGGAAATGTTTCTCTGCAGATCCGGACATGTCGATGAGTCGCACCGTCATCTCTGTGTCGTTACGGCAACCGATATTGTGCTTCACGGTTTCTGGAAAACGTCCATGACGTATTTCGTGATTAACGACGGCAATCAAAGCAAAGCAGGTCGCAAACGCCTCTGTGGAAATATAAAGCTCCTGACATCCCGACAACACACGTAACCTGGTACAACATCTTTATGTAGAACGCCGTCACACACGTCGAGCCACAGGAGGAGGATATCTAATCAGTGAGAAGGTCATGGCATTCGATTTACATTATTCCCAACCAGAGCCTTCGTGCACTGTGAATGGGGGTGGAGTCATCCTGGAACAGACCCCGCCCATCATCATAGGATAAAGGTAATCAGTCAGAAGAACTTTGTACTGATGTGCAGTGATGTTTCATTTTACAGTAAGATGACACATGGATACCATATATATACACACACACACACACACATATACACATATACATATATGTTTAAAAACAGTCATTGTGTCAGTTTTGTTCCATTTCCCTTTTCTTCTGGTGGATCTCGTAGACGTTACTCAGTTATAAAACAGTGAAAGAGACCATTAGTACCATCTGGAAAGCCAACCCTGAGCTCATCATACAGAATAAAACCGCACTCTAAAGCAAAGAGCATAGTGTTTTGACTAGAATGAATCGTTCCTATACGATCTCGCACTGCCACGATATCTAATGATGTTTACTGCCATTATAATACATTAATAACTGTGCAGTTCTGCCACGTTAATTCTTGAATTTACTCGGTTTCTGAACATTTAGGTGACAACTTACTAAATTTTTTTAGAATGCAAAAACAATCGACGTTCACTCTTCATTGTTTTGGGTCAGTTTCTCCTCTTCTGCTGTGTTTTCCACTTTTCCTCCACGGATAGACAAGTACGCTTCATGACCGCCGCTTGTTTGCAATCTTCTGATGTCGGTTATACCCAATGTTAGTTACGGAAATTTATATTTCTATTCTTCACACCACAAGGGGGCGCCCGGTCACTATAACAGAAAGAAATGGCCCGGTGCTCGGACGCCGCAACAATCAATATTTTTTTACTTCTTACTAATAAAAAAAAATATATATAAAAATTAAAAAACTTATGTGTAAAGATTTGTTCGTATTTGGATCGGCCTCGCCAGTCATTTTATACCCACGCCCCTAACGCTCCTTCACATGCTCATAAATCACTCTGTCACATGTTTATAGCGTTCTGCTTGAAAGTGAGGTCATGACGGTTCTTGCTAACGGGAGCTCTAGTTAGAATGCTAACGCTAGCTGAACTGCTATACGTTTTGGGGCCGGAGCATTGCGGACACGTATGGAAATGGGGACGGGTTCAAGCGGGTAAAAATAAAGTAAATCATTCAAACCGTATTCAGACATTTAACTATTCGAGACCAATTTTTCACAAATCTTACCTAATGCACCTTTAAATATTAAAAATGCATCAAATGAATCTTTACTCTCCATGACAAAGCAAGTTGGTTCTACGGTTCTACAGAACCTTGTTGCCACGGTGACATCAGAGTATTTCGTTGTTGTTTTTGTTTTACATGCAGTCACTCCATGTCTTTAGTTTTTTTTCCCCCATTCTGATTAAATCGTTAGCAGAGATTTTTTTTTTAAAACAGTAAATCACAAACTTAGATTCAACTATATTTAAAAGTCACAAGACCAGTAACATGACCTTTACACAACGCTCATCCGGCCGTCTCTGCACACACAACAGAATGGGGAACTGTTTAGGGGGAAACTAGGCAGAGGATTTGAGGACCGAGGCCGTGGTCTCCGTCTCTAAAGAGAGAACACAGAGCGGATATAACGGCCAAAGGCATGAAAGCAGCAGGAAGGAAACAGCAGGCAGGATTTCAACAGAACGCTTATCAAACGCTCACGGCCCTGCTGCTGTGCCTCGGTTACAAATGGCCGTCACACAAAGCCTGGTTTTATTCCAAAAGAGATCATGTGTGTGGGGTTTTATTTTGAGGTAAAAAAAAACAAAAAAAAAAACACCACACTGAAAATGGAAACGTTCTCGTTCCTATAATCTTCTTTGCAATTATACAGAACTGCCAAAGCTTTTATTTCCGTGTTGTTATTACAGTTAACTTAAAACAAACCTTGAATTGTGAATATTTGGGGTGTTTTATACATGAAGTATAAACTATAAAAGCAGCCATTTTAATAAGTCGCACAAACCGAATCATTTTATGTTGAACATTATGGAGCCAGACTGAGCATGTTTATGCAGAAACGTTAATTCATCTATTTATTTAAATACACAAGACTCTGCTACGTGTTGTCACGATTACGTCACATATACGCCTCGGATCCGTCCTACTGGATTCAGGTCTGCTGACTGGGGAGGCCTCTGAAGCACCTTGAACTCATCGTCATGTTCGTGGAACCAGTTTGAGACGACATCATCATGCTTGACTGGTATTACGAGGTCCAACGTGTGGCAAGAAAACCATCCCCACACCATCACAGGACCACCACCACCCTGAACTGTTCACACAAGGCAGGTCGGGTCCATTCGTTCATGATGTTCACACCAAATTCTGGCAACAGCAGAAGTCGAGATTCATCAGACCAGGTGACGTTCAGCCAATCTTCATCTGTTCCGTTTGGATGGTCGCTGCAGCCTCGAATTCATTTTCCTCACTGACAGGAGAGAGATCTGGTGTGGTCTTCAGCTGTTGTAGCTCATCCACTGCAAGATTGTATGTTCTGAGATGCTTTTCTGCTCAACATGGGTGTAAAAAACCAGTCTGTCCGTTCTCCTACTGGTTCTCCTACTGGTTCTCCTACTGGTTCTCCTACTGGTTCGCTTGCTTCTTGCACCATTCTGGGTGAACTCTAAAGACAGTTCTGGATGAAAATCCCAGGAAATATGCAAAACAACGGTCTGGCACCAACAACCACGCCACTGTCGTTTAACTCTGTCTCCTCAACCCCGTTCAGGGAGTGACTTCAAAATTAAATGGCTGCTCGCAGCATCGGCAATAAACGCAGCAGCGCTTCTTACCTCTAAATGAGTCACGCTTTATATACAGAAAATCAGTATAATAAACGTTATCACATTACAGTGCATACAGTTACAGGAATAGTTCCTCAGCCATTGTTTTGTTTTTTCCCCTATTGTACTCTAAGAGAATAGATAATAACATGTTAACAAATGAACAGCATTTAATTATGGCCTTTGAGTTTGACATCGTTGTTGTAGAACTACAAACAATAACCACAATATAGTCAAACATGAATTTGCCTTTTATTTCTCAACAACAAGGAGTCTAGCGTTCCTCCCCGTACACAATAAACACGCTGAATCGGACCGAACCATCAGCAAACACCGGAACGCATGCGTGCGTGCTGGAGAACATGGTTTACCGTAAACAGAACGAACAGAATCCTGGGAGACAAACATAAAAAAAATCAAACAAGAGCAGTAAAAAATTTATTGAAAACCATGACGGGTCAGAACGTACAGTAATCACACCGACCCGATCACACCTCCGTGACTCAGTAAAGGTTACGCCGCAGTCACGCGGCTCACTGTATGAAGCTGAACACATGCCAATAGGAGCGGATGATTAAGGTTAGATGACTTACTTAGGCTTGCCTAATTCATTTTCCACGCCTGTGATGAATGATTTGATCGTCCAGAACTGATTATAGAGCACGGCTGTCAGACTCGAATTCCACCGGGGACACATCAGCATTTATTATGAACCCTTAAAGAGCTATAAACGCTATTCATTTTTAATGCGTTATTATTACTATCATCATCATCATCATCATCATCTATTCTCCTGATTAATACCACAGAATATTAGGAGGTTTATAGGAAAAACTACTCTGGATGTAGAACATTATTTTGCACAGTATGGAGCGTTAATGACGCTTATAAAAGGCTTACGCGTCATCCGTACGATTATTGGCGTTGGTGCGACACTGGCTGGATGAACCAATCAGGATGAGGTGTTTATTTCCGTTTCTGAGTGAAACTACATGTAGCTACAGTCTGAGCACAGAGATCATGCGGAAGGAGGAGTCGATGCGGATCAGACATGATGTCATGTTCTACCATTTCTAATCTTTTTCATGTGGAACGGTCTTAAAGGTACTTCATGGTAATGTTATTAACGGAGTGAGAACATCAGATCAGGAACGAGTAATACAATAAACTCGTGCGATCATGGCTCCTACTGATGTCTGGCATCCGTTCAAAACATATTTTTAAATAGGATTTAGCATACTTGAAATGAATTCAGGGTAAGTCCAACGCTAATAAGCGAGTACGTACGTCAGAATAATCACGCTATCGACTCAGCGTACGATATACGGACGCAATCTCGATGGTTTCTACCGACCTCGCTAATATCACCCATTGTGTTTACGTAAGAATGAACGTCACCAACATTTTAAATCGTTCACACTGCTTCGGTCCTCTCGGTCATCGAATTTAAGATAAAATGCAAAAGCTGTGTGCATTCGAGTTTCAGATGTGTAGCAAGCACTAGCACCGGTTTTACTTAAAACATACTGCTGAAAAAAAACCACACGCTGAATATTATCAATGGTTTTTTTTTAAGAAAAAAAAAAAAAAAAAAAAAAAGTTAGAAAGAATAGTTCTAGCGTTTCAAATGATGCTGTCGTCGTCAGTAACGTCGTGGATCGAGCCGCTTAAGCTGCGGGAGCTGAAACTGAACAGCGAATGAACGGCGGTAATCTGAAGCGCTTTACTAGCGGGTTAATTAACTCACCCAAACGTGTCCTATACACGTACGAGATTAATCAGACGTATAAGGCACTAGGGTAGAATGATGAATGAACAACTATGCTATTATATTATAATAAGTGTTGTTATAAACTAATTAGATTAATTCGTGTGTTATTTATTCGTAAAGGTAAGTCGGTGTCTCTCTACAGTTAGTCGCGGTGTGTGTTTAGTATTTTGGCCTTGACACAAAGTACAAGTGGCTCTGTATGTATATTTATTTGTTTGTTATTTATTTATTATAATATATCTCTATATCTGTGAAACTCTGTCCTTATTCTTTATCCTTTATTCCGAACAGAACAGCTCGTCATGTTTAGCCAAGAATTTTTTTTTTTTTTAAATACTTTAAATGTTGAATGCCTCGACTATATGATTTTTATATTTATATATTAAAATAATTCTTCAAATATAGATTATAGTGTTAGAAAAGAAACATTTCAAGGATTTTTTTTAAACAATAATTAATAAAAAAAAGAGAATTAATAATAATAATAATAATAATAATAATAATAATAATAATAATAACAATAATAAAGCCTGATATCATTTCTGGCTTTAGTGTGAAAATACAGCCAAAGTGGCTTCATTTAGGATTTTTCTTTCAAGCCTTAATGTGATCAGGAGGCTTTATAAACACTTAATACGCTTATTGTGCATTTTCACCCGTTCAGGATAAAAGATAAGAATTTACTAACATAAAAATATATTAACGTGTACATCTCTGACTCTAAATAAATAAATAAATAAATAAATAAATAAATCTGTGTTTAGAGGTCGTGTCAGTGGTTCACTGCAACAGTCCTATTTCTGCTCTCCACTTTAATATTTAACGAAAGAACATAAAGGTGACTAAAGGTTAACAAAATCAGGTAACAAGTCCTCCGAAACCAAAGCCGTGAAATTTAACACCTTAAAATCCACGACACAATAGAAGCCGTGCCCTACATCAGCTGTTCATACGTTATCGACTTCTTGTGAAACTACAGCAAAGGCTTAAACGCGGGTGTGGAAAAGTACTGAGAAATTCTTCCGCAATTAAAAGACGAAGACAAAAAATGTGCTCAAGTCAAATTCAGAAAGTTTCTACTTTTAAATGCACTAAAGTGTCAAAAAGTAAAAAAAATAAATAAATAAAAGGTTGTGGCCAAGTTTTGCCTAAAAACATTAAACCTCTGGAAGTTTGCTGCTTGTATACGTGACTAGCGCTGTGTAGTTTGCTAACTAATTAAACAGAAGTAAAATATCCTGTAAATAACCGATATTTACCGTTAGCTAGAATGTGACTTGGACAATTTATATTAGTGTTGGACTCGAGGCTAGTCTTAAAAAAAAAAAAAAAAAAAAGTTTACTTTAATCTTAAACGTAGCTAATTAAGGTTCTTTTAACATGCTTTTCGATGGAGTTCGTGTGTCTTCTGGGGAGGTAAAGGAGACGCTCATCCTCAACTTCGTGGATTATCAGTCACGGATTAAGACGCACACGGACAGCTACAGCGCTAACTATAACGAGAAGGCGGAACGATTCTGAATAGTTTTTCGTAGAAAATGTGCGGATGTGAAACTGAGCTCATGTGACTGATGTACATCGTACAGTCATCAGCTGGAGGAGAGAAGAAGAGACCTTTGAGGTTTGTCCTTTGAAGGTCTAAATATTTTTAAAGTATTTTTAATAAAGTATAAATAAGCCAAAATAATAATAATAATAATAATAATAATAATTATTATTATTATAATAAAGTGCAATTACTCAAGTATTTCACACTCCTTGCACAAGCAATGGAAGAGGATCTATTGCAGTGCTCAGACTCTCTAACTCTCCTTGGCATGGGCCACGTTTGTGAAAAGCCTTGCCTCATCCTTTCTTTTTTTCCTTTTCATTCGTGGTCCTGAGAAAACGACGTTCCCTTCCTCTGGAAAAGAACACCGATGTGTGAATACGAGGAACCGTGCCAGGAGATCCTCATTGCTCTGGCACCGAGGCCTTGAATTTGGCATCACGACTGCTCGCTCCTGCCAACTGTCCTGGCCTACGTCCAGCCTTCAGGTGTCGCTGTTGTGCACGAGAGCATGGAACAGGACACATGAAATTTAAAAGAGGAAGGAAGCAAAGGTGCAGTCTGAGAGATGACAAGATTGGTTAATGTGAAATATCTAAACGTGTGAAGAAACACTTCCCAGCGGTCAAGATCTCAGTTTCTTTTACTTTCTAACCTCCGCATTTTTTTATTCGAGGTTTGTTACAGCATACTGGAAAATTTCAGATCTTTCACAATCGACTTCGTGAAACCGCTGCCTTTCTTTACCAAGACAGGTTCACGTTTTGGTTTTAGGGAGACGATCACACGCCATGCCTGAATTCTCAAATTAAACAAATAAAAAAATCTCTCACAGGAGCTCTGACAGTCATTTTAGCATTATATTATATTAACGCGCTGGTTCTAATACGTTATCGTTTCCATAGCAACAGCACATTCACAGGGAACTTGTAGACCAGCAGATGCGCCACATAAATTAGTATCCTAAAGACTATTAAACAGAATTTTAAATCTGTATTTAAATTAATCGTTGAGGTCATCTTACGTAACACTTATGGAAGGAGTCTCCAGCGTTAGCACTTCATAAGTCACGGTCTGTAAGTTTCCCCCAGACATCTTCAGGACAGAGGAGATCCGTTTTTTTTTTTGCACTTTCTCTGTAACATGATAATCTGCATTTTTCTGTCTTATAAATGTCAAAAGAGGGAGAGAGAGAGAGAGAGAGAGAAAATAAAGAGAGCGGCCTCTAGAGGTGAAATAAAAATCACTGACAAATTTTGTTGTGTTATTTGAAGTGTTTTTTTTCTCTACCCGTCAACCTCTAGAACTAATGCTTTGTGGGGAAAAAAACCTACACTACTTTGTGTCTTTAAAGATCATCTGATACCCGTGTAATTCTGTTTATATACTCATTTTTTGTGCATTCTAATGAAGGGTGCCAATAATTTTAGAGGCACAGTGGGTGCAAAACAAGCAATCGATCAATGACTAAACGTTCACCCAACATAATATACAGTTCAGAAAGCAGAAAATGGCAGCTGGTGAAAGGCATTACTGAGTAAATAATAAATAAATAAATAAATAAAACTCGTCTCGGCTGCGTGAACAGTTAGCGCCTCTCTGTTCATTCAGTGATGAAGAACTGTCTTACCTTCACGCCACGATGCATTTCCACCCAGACCTGACCCACTCGTGTTTATCAGACAGCTCAGATACGAATCAGTCGAGAGGCCGAGCGTGCAAGGAATCAGCTTTAATTTTGAAAAAATTTATATTTCAAACCGAAACTTAATAAAGGCATCAAATAAATAAATAAATAAATAAATAAATAAGTTCACCCAATTGATCAAACAGAAAGCTGGAAGGTACAGCAGGAGATGCAGCCACGGACGCCTCCAGGACACGCATCACTAACGCCTTATCAGTGTCCCTGAACTTACAAACATAGTTTTGGAGATTTTATAGCTCAATATTTATGGGAACGTTTTGGGAAATCGGGAACCTGTTTTGATGATGAACAGATTTGTGCAAATCTTCATGATCGTCCAATTAAGAGCTTCCTAGAACTGGATATGCCCCACCCCCTGGGGGCATGTCTTGCTCTACAGTAGAAGCTGGTTAGCAGTAAACATGGTTCATCTGTGTGTTTTTAGCTGAATGTCTTCAAACACACACACACTATTCCCTTCTCCAAACATCACTCAGGTTGAGGGGAAAAAAAACAGTTTGTGAAGGAGGAGCTTGTGAAAGGGGAGGAGCTTGTTAAGAGGGAGGAGCTTGTGAAGGAGTGTGTGAACATTATCAGTGGTGCTTGAAAAGCACTACTATTATTATTATTATTATCATTACTACACTATTTTACCTTTTTATTTTTTACTTCACATTATAAACTACAAGTCGTATGAAGTGCTACATAAATAAAGTTTATTATAATTTTAATTACAGTATTATTATTAGCCTGTTTATCAAAATAATTTTTGACTGTCATTAATTTTCTGTTCTTTTATTTTTTACTTCGTTCTGTAAAGCACTGAGTTGTGTGAAGTAATCATTTTTTAATGTAATTTATTAAAATCAAAGCATCCACTTACCTGTACTGTGGTGACATTAATTTATTTTACTTTATAAATTCACACTGTAAAACTACAACAAAAACATGAATATTTGCCTCATTCTATAAAAGCACTTGAGTTTCAGTTGAAATAATAATAATAATAATAATAATAATAATAATAATAATAATAATGTTTAATATATTATTATTGAAATCCAGGCATCCCCTCACCTGTATAAAGAAAGTTTATTAATTTTTAATCATCAACCAATGTTCTATATTAAGCCTCCATTAATATTGACACCCTTGGTAAATATATGCAAAGAAGGCTGTGAAAATTTCTGTTTATTATTTAACCTTTAGATATTTTGTTCACAAAATCCACAACACTACAGATAAAGGCTATTTTTCCCGCTATCGGCTGATAGTTTAAAAACATCCGATGATCAGGGCGGATTATATCCTGTCAATCAAAAAAGGGCGGGAAAACACATCGATTTCCTGCTGTGTGTAAAGACGATGTCTCTTGTGTGGAATGATAAATCTGCAGTTTGTAATGTCTGCAATCTCTGCACCGCTAAAATTTTACACCGGAAGTGAGCAGCAGAGGAAGTGGCTTAGAGTCTAATACCCCCCTATACCCCCCCACCGCCCCCGCCTACTCACAGAACACCATTGAAAGATTTAAATGAAGATGAGTGACTAAGAAAAGTAGTATATGTTGCACAGAAAAATATATTTGTAGAGTTGTATGTTTCATATGCAGTTTATTTTAATACTAATTAATATAATCAAAAAAAAGTTTATATTAAGCCTATATATTACCAGTTTGATGTCAGTGATGAAGTAGAAGTGTTTTTGTTTGTGGAGAGTGAATGTGAGACTAAACAGGAGGTTTTTTAGAATTCAGTCAATGTTAAAGTGAATTAATAACATTCAGGAAGTTAAGAAATCCTACTTTAATCTTCAGAATTTAGTTCATGTGTTAATGTTAATTATAGTAATGTGCTTTGTGTTTATGAGACCAGTTACTGTCAAACAACGTGTGGAAATGGAGAGAATAAAGTTTTTATTTGCATTTCTTTCAGAATTGTGGAATTAATTATTATTCATGTAAAAGAAAGGATAAAAGGCAGAACTATCGGTATCGGCCGATATCACAGCCGATATAGCTGAGAAATTTAGTATCGGTGTATCTCAGAGATATATATATATCTCTTCGTTAAATGTAGGTCTGCAACAATTATTGGCATTATCCAATAAATGTGTTAAAAAAGAGAAAAACTAATTCACGAGTGACCAACACAACCTGTGTGAAATTATTGTGCGCCGCCGATGTCATCATTCAAATGTAAACTCGCCTCAAAGTGAAGGTTCGTTGCTATGAGCTTTTGACCGTGACCGCAGAGTTGGAGAACTGAGGCGAGGAAACCAAATGAACACAGGTACGCAGGTAAGTTAGCGTCCATGAATATTTAACTATTTAGCGTTAGTGTGGCTGAAAATGCCTGGCTGAGTGTGATATTTAGGCTCTCAGGAGCTCTCGAATATATGTAGTTTCACTGTAAAACAGTAACTCATTGAGTGATAATTAACTTTACCTATCGCTACAGCTTCAACAGTGAACATCATGTACTGCTTCCTCAGTGTTAGCGTTACACTACTAGGGTCATGTGGCTATGAAATATGGACTGAGGTTCTTCCATAATTCTCTGGGTCTGCATCTTATCTGAGGCTCCGAGTTAGGGTTAGCTAGCTGGATGCTGTCACCAATCACAGTAGTAATGAGTGATGCTAACCCTGAGTTTATAACATTACTTTAGCATACAGCTCACGGTGATGTTAAACATTCCCATGACCTTTTTTGAAAGTTAACGATAACACAGCAGTACAGCTGTTCAGCATGATGTAATACAGAGAGTGGGTTAACGTTAACTATATTTAGCAAGTGTTCTGGACAAGGCAAGCTGTAATGCTAATTAGCATTAGGAGGGTGGGATAGAGCCGTGTTTCTTCATGTATTGGGTGAATGTTAATGCTGGGTAACATGTACAGACAGTCAGTGACTAACGGAACTTAGCTAGCTCAGTAATGTCGAGGCCAAAACTTCTTCACAAGGTTAACGACAAAAAGAGATGTTGGGGTTACAGTCGGTTTTAATGCTTTCCACTATTTCTGTAATGTTGGTTAAATTAATTAGGTTTTGCAAAAAAACATTGGTGGTGAGGTGCTAAGGGCTGGAAAATAAATATTCACAAGTCGCTAGATTTTCCTGGTGAGTCTACAGCGCCATTTTGTTCATTAGGAGAGCTGAGGTCACATTTCCAAAATTACACAATTTCTCAGTTAAAGCCCAAACACATTTGTCCATATTTGAAGCCAACAACTAAACAACACTCTTTTTGCTCTTTTACAGCTTTTCAGATGGAAGAGTGGGACTCTTGTCTTCCCAGATGGTGTTGAGATTTGTATGAAGATGCATCAATTCCAATTCTTACATCGGTCAAATGTTTTAATGATTTTAATAAATGTCACCTGAATTCCATGCAACTGTTTGTTTATTTTGTGAGTATTTCAGTAGAATTTTAGCACAAACAAATTACAGTTTAGGATAATTGTAGGGAAAAAAGTATACTAACACACTGTGTTAAGGACAACACATTTTGTGTTGCTTTTAACTAGACACGCAGGTGTGTTAAAAATTAACACATGATGAGTTGTTTCTAACACATCTGTTTTAAGAGTGTACAGAATCTCTCCAGATCCTTCACATTTCGAGGTCCACGCTGGTGGACTCTCCTCTTCAGTTCACCCCACAGCTTT
>JANDJT010000081.1:24045094-24056467 GCA_024331685.1 Stegophilus panzeri | reverse complement strand
GGTTTGAAAAGTGGTGTATTATGTGATCTGTTCCTTTCTTTACTGCCAAACAAACATTTCCCTGTAACGTTTAATTTAATTTTTGTTGGAAAAGTCATGTTTGGAATCGAATTTATATTGATTCAATAATGCAGAAGTCATAAAAGAAACATTTAAGAAAAAACTTGTATAATAAAAAAAAAAATTAGGGTGCCTAAGGCTTTCGCACAGTACTGTATAAATTTATTAATGTCTCAACTTTCCACCCACAGAACCCATTAGTTTCCATTCGACGTTATTCATAGGTACAATAACTTTGATAACGGTAAGTCCACACATGTAAAAAAATGAACTAAATATGAAGAAAAAAAAAGTTTTATTTCTTAACCTAAAGCACAGGTTAGCTGAGATGACTGGACGTCCTGTAAGGGTGGTGGGATGGTACCACTCTCATCCTCACATCACCGTGTGGCCATCACATGTCGGTCAGGTGTTCTCAAAGACCTGCAGAATAAACACACACACACACACACACACACACACAAAAATATCTGACGAAGAATCTAATGCAGGGGTGGGCAATCTTATCCAGAAAGGGCCTGGCGTGGGTGCAGGTTTTCATTCCAACCAAGCAGGAGGCACACCTGATTCCACCTGTTTAATCAGCTGATCTTGGCTTTCAGTAGATTCAGGTGTGGCTTCTGCTTGGTTGGAATGAAAACCTGCACCACACCGGCCCTTTCCGGATAAAATTGCCCACCCCTGATCTAATGAGTAACTGCAGCGTGCTTATATAATCACTGTAGATGTGGTAAAAGTGAAGTGAACACACAGTTTGTAGAGGAACAGGGAAGATATTAAGGGTTACACGACCATTTTTACTAGTGGACCAGTAATTAAAGAAATAAAATTAGTAATCTTTTTCATAGTTAAAGTAAAAACTGTTTCAGGACATTGCTAGTTTTAGGCTGTTTTGTTTGTGCAGTGAAGAAATGCATTTCAATGAACAGCCATTCTGTTATATTTTTAAGCTACACTGTTAATGACGAAAGTCAATAAAACATCATAAATCTGTGTATCGTATCCCGGTGAAAGCAGCTGCTCGTATGACAGCTTCATGACCCAGACACAGATTTGTTCGTACATCATTTCGTGCATCGAATTAGGGGCTAAATATTGTGGCGCATAAGTCATATTACATTCTTTAAAAGGGTTTAGTTGCCTTTTATAAATTACGGTGTACAAATAACAAACTTTTATCCTGATAATTACTTCAGTAAGGTCGTAATTAAGCGTGTCTGTGTCACTGTGCAGATGTGAGGACCCAGGCCATGTACCAAATGATGGATCAGGGTTTTGTTGGTCTCATCTTTTCTTGTTTCATAGAAGATAAGAACACAAAGGTAAGAGAAATACACAAGTTATACGTCGAGACATTTGGGGAATAAACCTCAGGCTTGCACATGGAACAAAATGATTTTGATTCATAAGTCAACGATTCAGTATCTGATACGATTCGATTCAGTATCCTCGATTCAGATTGGACTTTGTTCAGAATCTGGAGTTGGTCTAGTGTGAAATCTTGAATCTTGAATTTAAACACTGCTAACATTGCGTATGGTGTATACATGTCGATGTTCATGGTTTGTTGTGTTAACTAAAGCAGTAAATAATTAGTTCCATATATGTAAAGCAGAGATTCCCAAACTTTAACAACCCCAAATGGACATTATGGATTTTCTGCCACCAAAAGCTTTGGATCACGCTATATTATTACATTCCGGATTTAGAATTTAAGACTTAAATTAGAATCATATTCAGTACATTTTTTTACCTCAGGGGTTTCAAACTCATTTTAGGTATAACAACATTATATTTCGTCCAATGTCAGTGTAAATCAGTTTAGTGTCCAATAACACAATAACAGCTCCTCTTAAGTGTGTTCATTTATCTGCATTTATTTACAGAGTGGGAGAAATCAATATAATTAGCAACGCTTTTTTACTAATGAAAGTATTCGCCCCTTGTTGCTATGAAACCATTAAATATGTTCATCTTTTGGTAATAGAGGTGATTTACACACCAAATTTTTTAGCTTCCTAATTAGGAATTAAATCAAATTATTTTGATTTTATTATCAGTAGCTGAGTTTATGGCTCTATTCCGCCCCCTAGTGAAATAACAGTGCTTTAAATTCAATAACTGCACACAAGACAATTTTCATTTAGAACTAAATGTGGATTCTAAATCCTGTTCTCGGACCATGGACCGGACGTTTCACACGCGTAGCTTCACTCCTACACTCCTGCAATACCGCAGGCTGCAGTTTCAGGACCGCAGGCCTAGGACCGCATTTCTAGGACCCTAGTTTTGAAGGACCTAAAAAAAGTGCAACCAAGGCAGTATTTCCACCAAATACTAACTACTTATAGTTTTTAAAGGTTTATTACGTCCAAATACTGCTTTCTTTCTTGCAGTTTAATCTGGTTGCTATGAGCTGCATGTTGAGCAATTCGTGTGACTAATTAGCATAATTAATAATCATCAAGTAAAATAAAGAAGGAATCATATGCTCTCGCCTTTTCAGTCACCAGATCTCAACTACATGTTTTAAAGAACAGAGTAATAAATTAGGTAAAATAAATGAATAAAACTAAAAAAGAGGAGACTGATTTCGCAGCTTTGCTCATTTTAACGATGGTGGTTCTCTTTTAGACGGGTCGAGTTCTGTACACTTGTTTTCAGTCAGTGCAAGCCCAGAAAGGCTCCGAGTAAGTGATGAACATTTCTTTAATCATTTATTATTATTATTATTATTTTTGTTTACAGACTTCATGCTTTACTTAATCATCTGTCTTTATATATTGATTTTATTCATATACAACTATTTTAATCTGTTCATTTAATTTTTCTAACCTGATCCGTGATGTCTTTCTTATTCATGAGTGAAGTCGCAAATCGTTCTTGAAGTACGTAAGATTGAAACATCGTAAATTTCTAAATGACATGAATAACATTTCTCCGTATTATGACGAGGTATGAGAGAATCGAGATTCCAATCCATGTGATTCCTCACGAGGCCATCGGTAAAGTGTGTCTGGAATCCGCAGTGGAACTTCCCAGAATTCTCTGTCAAGAGGAACAGGACACGTACAGGAGGATTCACAGGTGGAATACTGTTCTCACTTCCTTCCGTTTAGGGGGGCCAAAACTATCTACATAATGTTCCTTGAAGCCACCCGAGGGTTTTAGTAAGCGGATTTGTTAAACACATTTAAACGCTCAGGATCCAGCGCAAAGAGAAAGTATTCTATGATGAAATAAAATAAATACAATAAAATAATGAATCAAAAAAATACCACCTCATGATGTTTTGAAATCACATTTCTGTGATATTATTGTGGAGACCTGTGCAGGAAGTTCTCATCTAAGGTCACATGGTAATTAAGAGCAGCCTAAGATGATGTTCTGCTCATTATAATGATTCGATTTCTTTTAATGAAACTTGTACCGTGGGGAAATGAAGGAAATGAAATATCTTTCGCTCTCTCTTTTGTTTTCTGTAGTTTAACTCATTTGGATCCAATCACGAAGATACACAATGGATCAGGTACACCGCTTTACCTCAAATAAATGTGCTCTGCAAATTCGGTTAGATTTTATGGCTTTATTGTTAATCGACTTGTTTGTTTAATCAGTTTTCAATTTGGAAAGCATGCTGTGAACTTGTTTTTAAAAAGTTCTATATCGGTAAAATTATTAGTATTATTATTATTATTAGTATTAGTAGTAGTTATAGTTATTGCAATAGGAGTAAGAGTAGTAGTAGTTGGTGATGTAGTAGTTGTTGTACGAGCAGTTGTAGTATTAGCTGTAGTTCTGGTAGTAGTTGTAGGTATTGTTGTAGTAGTAGCTGTAGTAGTTGTAGGGGGGTGGGGGCAGGTGTAGTCATTGTTGATGTAGCAGTTATTGTAGTATAAGTGGACGTTGCTGTAGTAGTAGGAGCAGTTAGTAGTTGCTATAGCTGTAGTTGTAGTATTAGTAGTTGTTGGAGGAGTTAGTAGTAGTTGTTGTTGTTGTTGTAGTACAAGTAACCGTTGCTGTAGTATTAGTAGGAGTTAGTCGTTATTGTAGCTGTAGTTGTAGTAGGAGTGGTGGTTGTAGTTATTGTGATTGTAGTAGGAGTTTTAATCGTAGTTGTATGAGTTGTGTCTGTAGTAGAAGTAAGAGAAGTTATAGTTGTAGTATAAATGCGGGTCAGTGGGTGAAGCTCTTTTGGCCTTTTGTGAGGTATTTATATTTCAATGTGCGTGTGTGTGTTTCTCAGTATTCACCAAAAACCTGTGCAGTCAGATGTCAGCAGTAAGCGGCCCGCTGTTGCAGTGGCTGGAGGATCGACTGGAGCAGAACAAGAAGAGCATCATGGATCTGCAGAAAGAGAAAGAGAGACTGACCCAGGAGCTGGCCTCGTTATAAACACCTCCATCACCACCAACACCACCACCATCACAGTGCAGCTTCAGGCCTCCCTGTTCCACACTTAATTTATTGTGTAAAGCAGCTGGTGCACTGAACACATTTCTGTCATATTGCAAGCTTGAGATCAGTACTCGGTGGTTATGAGGAGAGGGAAAAGGCGACTAGATGAAGAGAGAGAGAGCGATGCAGGGTCTGTAAGCGCCACTTTATAATGTTTATTACACTGTTCTTGACATCGTTGAGACCCATGGCACGTTCTCTGCTTTCCTGAAACTTGCCTGATGTGACAGAAATGTAAATAGATTCTTTTCACTAAATATTTCTGTATGTTTTGTTCCACATTACATCCTTAATTTTTTTCCATTTATCATTATTTTTTTTTTCCATTTATGTCCTCATGAACAGAATGTAATGGCAGGACTGTTTTTTTTCGCCCCTTACACACACACTGCACAAAAGTGTCAAATTATAATATTATGATGTTAAATAAACGGGGAAAGTTAAAAAGTCTGTAACGGGAAGTTCTCAAACTTTTTACTGTGCACCTCTTATGATCTCAGGGTTTTTATTCCAGCACTTTCCTCTCATCCAGAATTATTAACTGTACTTGGTAGTCTTATGTCATGTGACTTCAACGCGGTGAGGGACGCCCTGGATATACATGGGTATGTAGCTTCATGATGTCTCGTGAGAAGCGGTCTTTTATTACACTCATTACATTTATTTTATTTTAATCCCACTTTTATTGAGTTGATTTAGCAATGTGGGGAATTAAATAAAACGTGGCCCCATCTTTACAAACTGCTGGCCATGGAGCAGTATTCTTAAACAAACTAGCACTAAAGTATATTTTAAGTGGAAAAAAAAAATCGGAATCCTAGCTAGTATTCATAATTAAAAGGTCATGGGTGCCCAAGGCTCATTGATGTGCTTTGAGGAACATGAGAAAGAGTTCAAGGTGTTGACTCGGCCTCCAAATTCCCCAGATCTCAATCCGATCGAGCGTCTGTAGGATGTGCCGGACAAACAAGTCCGATCCATGGAGGCCCCACCTTATAACTTACAGGACTTAAAGGATCTGCTGCTGACGTCTTGGTGCCAGAAACCACAGCACACCTTCAGAGGTCTTGTGGAGTCCATGCCTCAACGGGTCAGAGCCGTCCTGGAGGCACAAGGAGAGACGGACCTACACAGTATTGGGCGGGTGGTTTTAATATTATGGCTGATCGGTGTAAATATATAAGACATTTTGTTGGGAAAGAGGACAAATGGTCATTTAGCAAGTTCAGTGTTTGGAAACTCAAAACATAAAGGATCAGTCAATTAGTACTAGCATGAACAACAAAGTTCCAGTGTTAAATTAAGAGGGCTAAACACAAATGAACACTATAAAAAGTCAATTAAAGCTTCAAAATAATCATTTACCACCCAGAACCAAATCTGATATCACTCTGTTATTGAACATCTAACCCTATTTCACTGTTTAATTTCACATTTAAAAGATTTACATCAATATCTTAGAAATATGCTCCATCAAGCAAAAAGGTGAACTGTGGATAAGTTTCAGAAAACGTTCCAAGAATAATCTATAACCACCCAAAGCCAAAAACCTTCTAATTAACTGAAGGATTGATTCAAACTAAACATTTTACAAAATGATTGTAATGCTCTGTTTGTTCCACAAGGGGGCAGGACATGTCCAGTTGACACACAGTAAATAATTTCAGAGGTAGTCCAAAAAACAAACAAACTACAAAATAGTGAAGGGAAAATATGCAAAGAACATTTTCACCTTTTTTCATAAGAAGATCAAGTTTTGATTGTAGTAATCTCAAGTCTTTCAAGAACAACACTTTACGATATAAGATGATGTAATTAAGAGATTATAAAATGCATACCAGTTCAGTCAAAGAGAAAGAATCACGGGAGAAAATATTTACACACTTAAAGCAGATATACACGCTGTAAAAGCAAATACGTTTCTACTTTTGCAGCAAATGTATAAAAAGCATTAAAAATGTCGGGTTTCCCCCCCTCTGTTAGTCCTTTACTGTCACAGCATCACCTCCTTTGCTGATTCATACATACTGGGTGAGTAGACAGGTTTATATTGTGAAGGCCATGCTCCTGGGATATATATATATATGAGAGAGAGCGAGAGAGAGAGAGAGAGAGAAAGAGAGAACTAGCCACATTCCCAAATGTTCAGAGGACAAGCGAGAACCCAATGTCCATCTAGTTTCATCGATATCTGTCGTGTCAAGCGACAGAAGGACCAAGGCCTTCTCAAGGCGTACAGCAAACCTTTCCTATTACTGTACACAGCTTCCTGACATGCTGGGGTATTTCCTGTGCATATGTATATGTGATTAATAAAGACTCATTATCATTATCTCTCTGAGATTACTGTGTTAACGTGTTAAATTGGCACTTTTAAACATCCGCGCACTTAAAAACAAGTCATTTTTAGTCAATGATCTTCTAAATGAAGCTCGGTTAGATGACAGATGGAGTGTAACAGTCCTCAGTGAATCGGCCTACAAACTTTACTCATACGAGTTCCTGTAGAGCCGTTAGGAGAGCTGGAGGAATATTTAAAGCAATATTTTAATGCAGCAGGTGTCACTTGGTGATCACTTATCATTTGAGTATCTTAGTATTGTACTAAAAGGTACTCCATGGATTTTATTCTTAATTATTTACAGGCCACCAAAATACTCTTCTACATTTATTGTGCGATTTTACAGAACTTTTATCAGCAACTACATCTGCATTTGACTGTTTTATTATTGCAGGGGATTTTAATATCCATATAGATCATTCTCAGCACGCGAACGGACCCACACACAATCGGGGCCAGACTCTGGATCTGCTCATTAGTAAGGGTCTAAACATCTCATCTACTGTTATTAAGGATGAGGCTCTATCTGATTATTATTGTGTTTTCTTTGATATATTGACAGATCTCCCGTCGCAGAAACGAGATCTGTCACAGTCAAGAAGAGGTACGTAAATGAGAATACTAGTGTGTAGTTTATGCGGGTTATATCTGTGACACAGAGTATATCTGCAGACTCGGTTGATGTTCTCCTTGATCAGTTTAACTCAAAGTTAAAAATACAATCGATGACATTGCTCCTGTAAAGGCCAGGAGGATGACCGGTGAGAGTAAGGCACCTTGGAGCAACACAACAGCAGTACAAAGCATGAAAAGAAAACGCAGGAACGCTTGTGGCGGAAAACAATAAAACTTGAAGTACATTATAAGATCTATAAAGACAGCCGTCATACTTTCGGAACTTCGCACAGCTAGACAGACCTACTTCTTAAACATTATAAACAACAACATCAACAACACGTGTACTCTTTATGCTGCGGGAGAGGAATTAACAAACCCGATGCAACGAGTTTGCGTCGTTTTTCACGAAGAAAAAACAAAAGTACGACATGAGAATGGCGATCAGCTCGTCCTCGTGTTGCACTGGAGTTCGACAGCGCCCACCACCACGACTTCACAGCCATGTCAGTATGTCTACTTTTGAGGAAAATGGATACCAAAAACTCTAGAAGATACAGTACAGCAGCTTAAAACATCAACCTGCTGTCTCGACACACTCCTTACATCCTTTTCCAAAAACGTGTGTTTAGAAAAAGATCTCTTAGACATAGTAAATGCCTCAGTCCTCTCAGGCACTTTTCTGAAATCCCTGAAAACCGCAGCTGTTAAGCCGCTGCTAAAAAAGAGCAATGTGGATAACACGGTTTTAAACAACTACAAACCAATATCAAATCTTCCTTTCATCGTCGA
The DNA here is from genome assembly GCA_024331685.1 of Stegophilus panzeri. Classification (NCBI taxonomy): domain Eukaryota; kingdom Metazoa; phylum Chordata; class Actinopteri; order Siluriformes; family Trichomycteridae; genus Stegophilus; species Stegophilus panzeri. The sequence continues at coordinate 24,048,201 of JANDJT010000081.1, read as the reverse complement.
AAAGGTTGTTTTCAATCAGCTGAACCGAGTTCTATCCTCAAATAGCTATTCGGACAATTTCCAATCTGGTTTCCGGCAGCATCACGACACAGAGACGGCGCTCATAAAGATAATTAATGATATTTGGTTAAATACTGATTCAGGCAAAATAACCGTGCTGGTGTTACTGGATCTCAGCGCTGCTTTCAACCACAATATACTCCTAGAATGACTGGAAAACTGGGTAGGGCTCTCTGGGATGGTCCTTGGTTGGTTCAGGTCATGTCTAGAAGCGAAAACAGGCAGCTATGAATCTGAGTGGACGTCCATGATGTACGGAGTCCCACAAGGCTCAATCCTTGGACCGCTGCTGTTCAACCTGTATCTGCTCCCACTAGGCAGATTATAAGGATGAAGCAAATTGCATACTGTAGCTATGCAGACGACGCCCAGATCTACCTAGCCCTGTCACCCCATAGACTCCTCCCCTCCCTGTGCCAGTGCCTTGATGAAATAAACATTCGGATGTGCCGGAACTTCCTTCAGTTAAACGAAGACAAAACAGAAGTCATTGTATTTGGAAACAAAGACAAAAGATTCAAGCTGAAGACGTACTGTATCTTGACTCCAGGGGTCTAAAGACAAAAAAAATCAAGTCTGGAATCTTGGTGTGATTTTGGAGTCTGATCTAAGTTTCAGTAGTCAGGTGAAAGCAATAACCAAATCCGCCGACTATCACCTGAAAAATATAACGAGAAGCAGGTGTTTCATTTCCATTTTCCAGGTGTTTCAAGACCAGCAGCGTGGATTACTGCAGTGGATTCTCAGCTCTGTAACTTTTCCCCTTTTTACCCATGACATTCTTTTTTATCTCCTGCTCATTTTAATGCATTTTTCACATTTTTATTTCTTACCTTTATTTCTTGGTCTTATATATTTTCAATACCTTGTATTTTCTTTATGTAAAGCACTTTGAATTACCATTGTGTATGAAATAAACTTGCTATATAAATAAACTTGCCTTGCCTTCCCTAGTGCGATATATTTGTATAGGAAGGCTGTCCACTTTATTAGGAACACATGTACACCTTCTCATTCGTGCAATTTTCAATCAAAGTTCACATCAAACATCAGAATAAAGGGGGAAAACATCTTGGTGATCTCGGTGACTTTGACCGTGACATGGTTGGTGGTACCAGAAGGGTTGGTTTCAGTATTTCAGAAACTGCTAATCTCCTGGGATTTTCACACACAACGATCTCTAGAGATCCAGCGAGCAGCAGTTCTGCAGGAGGTTGATGAGAGAGGTCAGAGAAGAATGGCCAGAGTTGGCGGGAAGACTACGGTAAGTAAAAAAAAAAAATTACCACTCTTTACAACCGTGGTGAACAGAAAAGCATATCAGCACATGGAAACTTGCGTTGGCGATGGGCGAAAACAGCAGAAGACCACATCAGGTTCCACTCCTGTTAACCAGTGGGATGTCCACGTTTTGCTCCTTGGCTCTGCTGACATGATGAACGATGACGTCCTGGAGGTCGTCAGGGTTTTATGAAAAAATTTGGGATGAGAGAGAAATCATGTATACACTGCCCTTTAAATATCCTTTGTAGTAAAAATATTCTAAGGATATTGAAGAAAAAAAAAAAAAAAAGGTTGAATTTGTTATACTTTTATCACCAACTTCCTTCTGAGGTGATCTTTGACCTCTCTTAAATGACCGTCTCTACTTTATACTACACCAACAGTATTTTGTAGTTTGCTACCAACAAAAAATAACTGGAGTTATATTCAAAGAACTCGAGCAGACATGAGCACAAGGTCAGTGCGAGTGTCAGCACACAGCACTTCAGTGTGAAGGCACATAATGCACAACAAACCCATGACCTTAAAGTCTGCAAAAAGTTTCGAAAGTGGACAGTGAGACAGAATTTTAATATTTGTGTTGCTTTCTCTTAAAAGGGTCAGAACTTGTACTTGCAAGCAAGTCAAGTGCTGGTAGATTTGATTTATGGGCTCATACATCAAGTTATATATTATTTATTTATTATTATTATTATTTTTTTTTTACAAATGGCACTTTTACATTATCCCTCCCTACATATGCATTTTTATTTATTTCTCATCCAGTTCCAGAAACATCCATCCATCCTCTCCAACCTTCCGAAGCCACTCCATCAAAGACAGTAGCACCCAGCCCCTTCCCTCCTTCCCTCTCTCCATCATCCCTCCTTCACTCCCTCCATCCCAGGAGTGTTTACGGCTTTGATTTCGCTCCGAGATTTATTCGATTTATTCCAATGAGGAGTACACTCTCCCCCTTTTTATTCACTCAAATCCATTTAATAACATCTGCCGCTGTTGCAAATCAAAGAATCCGTGAATGTGGAAAAAAAGATTAATACAGAGCATCCAGGCGCAGGCGGCGTGTTGGAGCAGCGGTTTGTGGAGGTGAGATGGGAGGAGTGAATGAGGTGGAATGTGAAAATTCATTGCAATGGACTCTGGGATGAGTAACAGCAGCATAACCGACAGCTCCTGCAGCTCCTGGCAAAGAAGGTCACTCAACCTCTATAGCATAAACATTGATTTTCCATCACCTTCTCCTAAATCAGCTTCCTGGTTAAATAAGAGAAAGTTACGAGGAAGTCGGTGCAGATATTTATATGCACGTTTTCAAACAGCATCCTCTGCATCTCTCTGCTGCCTCGTTCCTCGCCTCACCGAGCAAGTCTTCATTACAGTGGTGGGGTTGTTTGTGCAGAAAAACAAGAAATGTGCAGAAGAAGGCGTTTGATAAAGATAAAGAAGTGTAAAAAAATAAATAAATCTGAAACAGGTGACATTATCTCTTTATCAGACTGAACACAAAAATATTCTGATTGTCTGATATCTAGATTAGCTCCTATTTAAAAAAAATCAAAACACAAAGCTCTTTATATGGTGTATACAAATACACGATATGGCCAAAAGTATGTGGACACTTCAACATCCCATTCCAGATTTATTAACCCTAACCCTGCGCTCCACTCTTCTGTGAAGGCGTTCCAGTAGATTTTGGGGCGTGGCCGTGGGGATTCGTGTTCATTCAGCTACAAGAGCGTTAGTGAGGTTGAGGTCAGGTGCTG
>JANDJT010000081.1:24009374-24033335 GCA_024331685.1 Stegophilus panzeri | reverse complement strand
AAATAAATAAATAAATAAATAACCGACCCAAGTATAGGGTCAGAATCAAGTATCTCAGTTTTAGCATATATGTAAATCTTGTGAAACTCTTTGAATCCCGCTAAAAAGTCTGAATATTGTGCTGAAGTGCGGCATTAAATCTTCACTACACGTGCTTAACTCAACCCTTAAGTTCTTAAAACCCTGTAAAAATACCATGTGATATTCAGGTGTTCGCTGTGTTCATGAAACTGCACCTCGGTTTGACTCGAATGGATTTGCTCAATCGTTTCAGTCGTAGTGGCCTCACCTTCAATTTCCATAAGTGGTTGAAAGTCATGACAATAATGTAGTTTCCATCATCTTTATGCGCGTAGTGCAGGAGAATGGAAATGCGTTAAAATGGAAATGCATTAAAAATGTTTTGTGAATTTTTCTGCTGACGGCTTGCTTCCAACGCTTCCGACTCCAATCGCTGAACGTATCGACGCCAGTTTCGCTTTATCAGGAACACATTTCCCCATTTCCATCAAGACTTTTGTGTAAATTTTTATCTTGTATGGCTTCCCTGAATTCTCTCTCACCTGCTGAAAAGAGTGATAAACACAAAACAGATAGGATCTATAAAAACAGACAGATAAGATCTACAGAATCTCTACTGTGAAAAACATCTGGAGACAACAGAGCAGAAATGAAACAACCGATCACATAAAATGAGGAGCTTGTCCTCTAATGTGCCATAGTTTTAAATATCTTATAGAATAAAAAAAAAAGAGGGTCCTAACAGAAAGCATTGTTTCAAAGCATTTTCCAAACTTGATAGAACCACAAGGAAACAGATTCCTGTGTCTTTAGTCCATGTTGTTCGTTTTCATAACTTCAGAACCTGGGTTGGGTGTCATTACTTTTTCTGATAACGCAGTAATGTAACGCATTACATTTTAAATGGATGTCATTTGATTACAGTTACTAATGTCAATAAAATGACGTTACTTGCGTTATAAATGAACCGTTAAGAAAACAACATGAAGTAAAATGCATTTTAAAATAAATCACGTTTTTTCCCCAAAGATTTTTTTCTTTAGCCCTGAATAGTTCTCCACTCGGAGCGGTTCGTCACGACATAACTGAACGTCAGTGAAAGAAGTCAGCGGTGTTATAATTTTATATCTTCAGTGAACGGAGGCAAGACCGATCGGACAGCGTTTACAGGAAAATACGTAGAAATACTCGCGCCTTATTGGCTCTCAATTCTGCTAAACGCTAGCTCACAGTCACTGTGAGGGAAAAAGGATATACGGCGAATTTATTATTTTTTTTTAAACCTGTAAATGGGTTGAAATTGAAACCGTTACATCCTCTGATGCTGAGCAGGAAAACAAGGCGTGCAAATGTTTATATGAGTTCCAGTTTACGTGAACATGATCTGAGCAGAGCAGAAGGAAAGATAATGAACTCTACATTGCTCTGTAGCAGCTAAACACATACAGTGATAGCTTAGCTGTGTCTCCTCTTGGCTAGCGACACCAAACTAGCCTAGTTAGAAAAGTTCTGGTAGTTCTACACACAGTGACACACCCGAGTCACGTTTTTTATTATAGATCCGACTTTTTCTGATCATGTCATACATTGACGCGCGCTTTAATTACTGAAAGAACGACGAGTATCACTTCGTAGTGTATTTTTGTAGGTTTGAGAGGTTTAATTTGAAAGTAAAGTAATTAGTAATCTGATTACTGTTTACATGCAGTAATCAGTCATGTAATCCGATTACAATTTTAACGTAGTAATCTTTCATGGATTACCTTTTTTTGAGTAACCTACCCAACACTGTTCATAACATAAACAAATATAATAAAAATCTAGATAGTTTTAATTACATTGACACACTGTTAGTATTAAAAATTCCATATAATACCAGGCAAATTGAACAGAATTCGTTCCAGATTGTTGACAAAAATAGGACTTCTCATGTCCTAAAACCCAATTTCATCCCTGCAGTGACCACTGAGGATCTCGTCCTCCCCAACTACATCTGACAAAAAAAACCCCACACGCACACACACACACATGCACACACACACACACACACGCGCACACACAAAGACCTGAAAGTAGCCCAAAAAGATGGGGCATTGGAAAAAAGGAGATGTATTGGGGAAACGAGGTCACCGTGGTGCGCACGCATTTCTGACGTATGGATATTATTCACTCCATAATCCCCCTTTCCATCTCCCCATCTTTACGATATATCTTACAGTAGAAATGGTTCTGTACATCGTACACACACTGTCTGCACTTATACTGTCTCTCAGTTTGCCATAGTCTATTTTTTGAGGAAATATATTCAATTCAGTTCAGATTATTTGCTTTAAAACCGCACTTTAAACTCGCTGACTTGTTTTTTTCTCCCCCGCAACCTTATTCCAAACCAAGCCCAGTTTTTTGGCATGAAAATGAAAAAAGCCCTGAGTTCCCCATACATGAGACAAAATCCTCTATTTCAGTAAGACATTAACCGCCATTCTATAGCATGAAAGCTGTAAACATATTTCCTCGTATAAGACCTCACAGAGGGTAATATAAGATCACAGTCTGATCTCAGCAGCTACCGTCATCTGCCATGAGCAACGACTTCAGAATTCAACCCCAAGTGCATAAAATGCGTCAATTATTTTGGGAGTTCAGAAATGCAAGGAGGTTGAGGAATGTTTAAATTAAGTAACAATTTCCAGCAGTCATGTACACCACTCGGTCTGTAGCAAGCTCCGGAGACAGTGTCTCAAGACAAATCTCAAACAATATTCATATTCAAGAAACTAATTAATTTAGGTAGAAAACAGACCCAGTGTGAATCTCTCCTGCAATCTCAAGCATCTCTCTGTCTCTGTCTCTCTCTCTCTCTCTCGCCCTTTATTTTTCTCTCTGTCTCGCACATCTTCAAAATCTAAAAAAAAAAAAAAGCTGTTGATGAGACTGAGACATTGCGGTGCATTCTTTTTAGCATGGAGGTAAGGTAAAAATGTCACTTGCTTATTTTAAGGTTAAAATATTCTGGCAAATTAAGACAGCTTTTACAGACTCTAACACAAACACACTCGACTGTGCAGCAGTCATTATTTATTTAAAAAAAAACAAAAAAAGTACTGTGTCATGTAAGCAGTAGTTTGAATAATGAAATCTTAAAGCGGATAGATTTCTTTTTTTCCACCAAAACAACGACCTTTCTTTACTTTTCTTATAAAAAATATGTGAAAATATTGAAAAGGTTCAGGGAAGGCAAGAGGGCTATGTCAAGTCCAAGTCCAAGACCAAGACCAGGACTAGCTTTTAGAGATTACATCAAGTCTTAACGGGGTCGAAGCTAGGTCAAGATCGAGTCCAAATGAAGGCGGCACAGAGTCGAGATCAAGAGGCTAAACCATGAAGCCACTGATATTTGGTCAAAATTTGCAATGATGAAAATCATAAGCAGAAAAACAAAAGAACACCTTAAGATCAAGTTATGTCCGGCTATTAATTTATATTATACTTTGACCATCACACCCAAATGTGCTTGTTGGAAGTCTCATTCCAGATTTATTCTCCCTGTATTTGCTGTTATAATGCGCTCTACTCTTCTGCAAAGGCGTTCCACTAGATTTTGGGGCGTGGCCGTGGGGATTTGTGTCGTTCAGATTGATCTCAGGTTGAGATCAGGTGCTGATGGTGATATGAGGAGACTCCAGTTCCAGTTCATCCCAAAGGTGATGAGTCAGTGGTGTTGAGGTCAGGGTTCTTCGAGTTCTTCCACCCTTCACACACCATGTCTTCATCTTTGGCTCGCTTTGTGCACAGGAGCATCGTCATGCTAGAACAGTGTTTGGGATTCTTAGTTCCAGTGAAGGGAAATTGTCATGCTACAGCGTTCAGGGACATCCTATACAACTGTGTGCTTCAGACTTTGTGTTAACAGTTTATGGAAGAACCACATATGGGTGAGATGGTCAAGTGTCCAAAAATTTTTGTCCTTATGTATTGTGCCAACGATTAGACTGTTTTCTAGAAGTAGGAATTAGTCAAGACCAAGAACCGAAAGTCAATACCAAAAACGTCTCGAGACTGGACCATACCCCCAGGTGAAGGTGTCTCACATTTGGAGGAAGCTTTGCTGCAGAAAGTCTGAAGACGTTTTATTGGGTGCTTTTGTGAACTCAGTTTCAGCTGAGCATCAGTCATGCATGCGTGAATCAGCCATCGAGGAGAAATGGAAAAAAAAAAACCTTATGCATACTACTCCTGAGAGATCTGTGGAGCAGGAAGTGAGGGCATTACATATACAGACAAGCTGAAGGAACAGCAAATATTCAGACAGTGCAATCTGCACCCAGGAGACCGGTGTCATTAGGAGCACGGTTCCCTTCTGAGCCGCTCTGAATAAGTGTAATCTGCATTATCAAAATCCCCCAACAACGGGCTAATGATCCGATAAGAAATTAGCAATGAGCCAGGCGGTTTTGACTTTTCTCCCTATCTTGAGTGCTGGAGGCTGGTCTACAGGAGTTTGTTTCTTTTGTGTTTTGCTAAGAATTACACCCAGTAGGCACAAAGAGGGTGAGGTCGGTTAACTGCATCATAAAGAACAAGCAGTAATAACATCCATGTGTTATAATCCTGGGGAATGCATGCATATGCTCTTAAAATCTAAAGCCTTGTTTCCGGGTTCAGATTCATCACCAGGGTTCAGAGATAAACGGACATCACCGATCACGCTTGTGTTTTTAAGTGATGCCATTGTTCTAAGCAGTAAGGCCAACTTCTGTCAAAAGTGCTGCCTTGACACTCCAGTGTGTCTTTTGGTGTTTGGTGTTGATAGATCACGTAGAACAGGAGTTAAAACTGATATAAAAATGACCTCATGTTTGTTTTGATTCAGGATAGTCTCTGCACTTATTGTAATATCTTTGCTTTTTTGTTCATATAAACAAGAAATAATATCATAACATTTACTGTATTTGAATCAGATTTTCGGCAGGGGGGGTGGGGGGGGTGTGTAGGGGTGTGTTTTTGAGTTATAGTGTTCAGGTCATATTGTTTAGGTTGTGCTGAAATTAAAAAAAAAAGATTACAGACACTCTAAATGTACGCTAAACATTTTTAAAGGTGCCTCAGACAAGATTTATCACAATTAGTTAAGATTAAGTGCCCATGTACACAAAGCTCCACCCCCAGAACCTGGCTCGTTGAGTACAATTAGAGTTAGAATTAGCAAGGACTGTTCAACTACTTGAAAAGACATGTTACACTATAAACATATGAAATTCAGCTGATTTATGAGCGTTATACTGTTCATACCTGTCCAGAAGCAACGTGTGTCCAGCTTCACTGGTAATAATTTACTCTGTCTTGGAAAGGTGCTTCCAGTGTTTATTCTACTTTTACGGTGTTTCTTATTCTTAAGTTTCTTCGAAACACAGCATGTTTTCTTTCCCTTTATTATCTTGAGAATTATCTTGCTGTGTTGAGCGATGAATTGGGGGGGGGCCTGTCTATAAAATGACGGACAGGAGGTCCATGTAAACACAAAACACAGACTCCGGACCATAACACAGTTTTCCAAACTGGTCTCCTCAGCCAGTCTAATACACTTGTGCTGAGATCATGGATTAAACAATGATTAAAAAAAAAAAAAAAATCATGTTCTACATATTTTTCAGGTTATTTGTATTTGTAAAAATCACTTATTGCACCTTTAAATATATAGGCAAAATGAACAGCCAAAATAGCGTAGCTCCAGATCCCCAAAAGGATTAAGGAGTTAATTTAATTTGGGAGCATAAGGAAATCAGTCCTAGGTGAATCGGAGATAAAGTGTGGCACAGATTATCCTGTACATACACCATCATGGCATTAATGCCTGCGTTCATAACACACACTGAGCAAACAGGAACAAGCACTTTCCTTATTTCTTCCCTCTTTTCCAAGGACACTGCACAGCTGTTCTAATTTGCTCCGTGAGGGACTTGTGTCTTATCCATAGGACAGCTCCGGTTTCTGCACCACAAATAATCGAAGGATTGCCGTCTCCTGACAGCTCCAACAGACCACAGCCGCACCGTGCCAAAGACAAACAGCCTGCTCTTCATTTCCCCCCATCTTACCTCTTATGGTTCAGAACACCAGCTTCTGCTCATCAATCAAACATAAAGAACATGAAACCTAAACGGCATGCATCATGAGCTGGCAGGATGCTCAAGTAAGTTTTAGAAACAAACCTTTCCTAGCCTGAAGTGCTCAATGCAGCATGAATATTAGGTGGTGATAATTGCACTGGAAAGGCTTCGGGCACTTAAGAGCAATCTCTGTGGCAAATTGGGAAAGGCAGGAAAGGAAAGTGCTGGTTATCACTAGCAGCAGATAATGATCTATCAGTGATTGTGCTTTTAAGCCTAAAACTTCAAAATAATTGGGTATAATGGATGTAAGAGCAGGCGAGCAAATAAACAGCAATGTCAAGCCATTCAGCATATACCACTTTGTCCTTTCTAACTGAAGAAATATCGTTCAGCTTCTCAGGATCCAATCAGAAATGTTGAGGGTTACGGTGCCAAGCAAATGAGCAAACTTCCAGGAAAGCATTAGTAACATTTAAAATAAATAAATTAACAAATAAACAAATAAACAAACAAACAGAGTTCGATTACAGTTTTATGTCTACAAAAATGGACTTCATACAACATGTCTGTGGTATCTCAGGAAAGCAAAAAATACAGTATACTGTAACGTAATTTATCACAATGTCAATATCATGTCAATATTATATCATCATATTGCCCAGGCCCTTACACAGCTTGCTTTCTAGAATCTTCCATCGTACACTTAGACGCTGGAAGACAGATCTGCAGCGCTGACCCTTAAACAATTTGTCACGTTCAGAGGTTTGGGATCTCACCCTGCTCGACACAATAGCTTTAATACAATCCTTGCAATAAATCCTATATGACAAATCCGGGTCACCGAGATTCCGACTGTTATATGGGGAATTTCAAGCCAAAGGTCTGCTCGGAGAGGTCCAAGCGCTAAGAACAATTGTTTATGAGTCTGACAAAAGAGGGTGCTGCAGGGAAACCAAACAGAAGTCTCCAGCACAAGATAGAGCTTGAGGAAGAAAACTGAAAAGAAAATAGATAAATAAATAAATCATAGGCACGATGTATGACTTTTTGTTTGATTGACGGAGCTCTTAGATCCTGATCTGGTGAACTAACACGAAGATGTGTTTTAATTCAGACCTCAAAACACTTCTGTATGTTGCTATGGATACGGGCGACTACTAAATTACGCTGGAAATGTAAAATGTATGTAAACCGCTGCTTGTTTTTATGGCTTTTCAGATAATGACGTAATAATTAAAGCAAGTAATATCGACATGAACACATTAACATGCACTGTTAGAAATGTACTGCAGAATTTACCAGTAAATAATCATAAAAAAAACACTTACCGTAATGCATTTTTGTCCTTTACGTTGTTTTCAACCTCGAGCCGCAAAGTGGAGAAGAAAAAAAAAAAAAATCATGGACGCCATGGACCATGTTTTCTGTTGTTAGCAACAAGTTAGCTATCCAGCTAACTGTGCTGCCTGATGTATATTTACCTCAGAACAGTGAACTGTACATAGAGTCAGTGTTACAGATTTAACAAGTGAACATGTCTGTACAGTATGTTGATTGATCTAAAGCAAACACGTGTAAATACAGTATAACTCATTTAAAGATAATAAGAAGTGCTGCTGTGTTTAATGCTGATGCTGTGGGCGGCCATCTTGGTTTGACCTCACTCCCTGATCTCTGAGGAACTCCACCATTTCCCTCAACTAGCTCACACTGATTCAACCACCTCTACCATCGATTTCAACTTGAACTAAAAGATCGGTTTCACCGCTTTACGCTTTACTAAATTTCTACCTGCATATAAACTTATATCAAAGAGGGTTCGTGTTCGCCTGAAGTAGTGCCTAGTAGTTTTATCACTCACTCCCAGAATAACACATCATATATCCCACTATGCATTGCGTTTTCTGGTATTTTAATGTAAAGCGACTGATAAGTTTACTGTGAACACTCTTCCCTCTCTGTTCCCTTGTCAACACTTTTCCTCTTTGTTCCTTTGATTAACACTTCCACCACCGCACAGAACCAGTTTCAACCAGGTACGGACAGATAAAGCCCCTCACCAACTGCAACTATAACTTACATTCCTGTTTTATGAAAGAATTATTTTTATTGTTGTAATATGGGTACCATATTGTATTATTTGCACTGCATACACATCACTGCTTCACAGTTACTGTTATATGTCTACACTGATTAAACCGTACAGCTACAATATGTATATAGTATTGTGTACACTGTACATGTGCGATATGTACATGGGCTATTTGTATAGTTTATATTTATTATATTATTATATTTTATATTTAAATTTATATAGACTGTACATTGTTGTTTGTTGTATATACTGCTCATATGTATATATGCATGTATATTTATATATATGTATATATAGTTTGCGCTTATGTCTATACATATGTATACATCTTGTATATACTCTTTATATATCCCTGTATTGTTCTCCCTACTATCTCTTTTTTCTTCACCTGTCTTGCTGCTGCTGTGACGCCCTAATTTCTCCATCTGGGGATTAATACAGTCTTATCTTATCTTATCTTACGCCCTTCTGCCTAACCGATCAATAGTTAACCCGTTGACTCTGTTGCGTGTCGAGCATGATATATACTCTGCTTTCTTTGAATAAATCAGAGATCTTGACCTTTGTGTGTGCCATTTGACCTTTGTGTGTCTGTGTGTCATTTGGTAAACTCTCCCAAGGCCTTGGTGAGGGAAGTGTGTGGTGGGGCGAACACTAGCCCGAAGATCATATTCCTAACAGTGATGCTCTAATTGACATTTTTAAATTCTTTCATTTCCACGTACAAGATGTATTTCATTTTGCATTGTTTTTAACCCAGACAGTATTTTATATACAGACAGCAATTTAAAGTGAATATAAGCAGAATAAGTTGTGTTTTGTGTGTCTAAAGCTTGTCTAGAGGAAGTTTATTTTCACCAAGTCACACATTTCCCTCATGGTAATTACGTGTTAGGAAATCCATTCAGTGTAATTACTCTCAGATCAATAGTTGACATTTCGGTGTTCAGTGAGCATCTGAGAGCTTCGGTAATGTGTCTATAAACCAAACCAGGAGTGGACAATACGTACATCAGTAACTGTACATCGTTACTATACTTAAGAATTACTTTGATGTATTTATACTTTTATTATTGAAATTGATTACTTGAAGTACTCTTACTTAATTACATTTCCAATAAGAAGAACTTGATCTTCTCATGCTACACAATATAAAGTAGATAGCGCTGTAGCTATCTGTGAGTATCTGAAGACGGATAATCCACCGGACCGCAGTGTGGAGGTTGAGGATGAGCGCTCCTGGGCCTACCTCAAATCAGGTATCAAGTCAAATATTTCTCTAGACTGCATGAACTCTGTCTAAGAGCATGTTGAGGTAATTTTCACTATGTTCTACTAACATTAATTAGCTCTATTTCACTTAAGTTAGCCTGTTTTCTTTGCTAATTCCAGGGTAGATTAGTGTCAATTCCAGTAGCTAACATAAATTAGCTAGGCAGCAAGTAAAATTCTAGCTAAGGGTAAATGTTTTATTTCTGATTAATTCATTAGCAAACTACATAGCGCTAGTCATGTATCCGAGCAGCAAACTTCAACGTTTTCAGGCAAAATGGTGTAGTTGCTTTAAAACTAAAATGATCTAACAGTTTTAGATAAGTAATAAAAGTTACTTTTCACGTGAGATCATGACATTAACTTCATTACATAAGTTAAAAACAAATACTTCTTTTTAAAAAAAACCTTTTTAATACTTGAGTACTTTTAAACTTCACTCGAGTACATTTTCGGGTGAATACTTCCACTTTTAACTGAGTAGGATTTTGATAGAATAACTTTCTCAGTACTTTTTCCTCAAAAGGTATAAACCAGAACATTTATTTATCACTGTATGAAATGTGGGGCACATAATCTCTGGATTTTTCTTTTCTTTCTTTCTTGTTATTGTTACACTAGCAATAAATTAGCAGTAGAAATACTTTAGTTATCAATTATTTTCTGAGTTAACATGTTTTTTGGTGCCTAAACGATATAAAGAAAGATAACTACCATATTGCACTCCTGCAATAAAGTACATTTATAATTGCAATTGTTCGGCTGTTATAATCTTTTCTATCGGATCACGCCGTAAGAAATACCTCTACAAATATACCCCATTGTGTCGTGTTGTGATAATGATACTGTGGTTTTCACTGTATATGATTAGACTTAACAAAAAAACTAAACACAAACCCAGACCACTGTTCACTTGAACAGGTTCATTTTGATGATAATAATAAACTCTCAGACAGGAGAATAGGGGTGGGGGCGGGTGGGGGCGGTATTCAACCATTATGATTATAAAAAGCAAACAAGAAGCGTTTGCTCTGGTGTTTGACCATGAAATTGGATCCTAAAATTCATACAATAATGAGGAATTGAAGTTTGATTCCAATCTGATTACCAATTGAACACTTTTACGCTGGAAGAGGGTGGGTTTTTGCAGATGTTTATTAAGTTTTTGTATAATTTATACACAGTAAGTTTACAATAAAGATGGAACAATAACAGATTTTCTCTTATGAAACCTTGAGTATCAGCTGATACAGATAACCATGTGATTTTTTTTTAATTATTAAAAGCGGCTATTAACCGGAGCAATTCACTTTCAAAACAAAATACAGAGAAAATTCATAGGTGAAAAACACAACTTAGATAAAACTGCAGCTTTGTCTATTCAGTTGAACAAAAATCACGTACATGGCAAATATAATAAATAAAAATGTATAAAATATAAATATAATAAAATCAATCCTAACAAAAAAATACAATCATGTCTATTTATATGTAAACATTTCCAGTTCCAAGAAGAAAAAAAAAAACTTTTTCCAATTCGATTCCTATCTTTTCCATTTGTTACAGTATCAGATATTTTTTCAGGTATCGACCCGAGACTGATCCTGGGTATTGGACCAGCGGCATCTCTGATAAAAATTTAAAACTTGCAAAACTTCTACCGTTTTCCATATGTTCTGACGACGGGTTCAATTCAGCCTTATACGACAAAAAATGACAAAAAATTGATATTCATATAAATGCAGTGACTGTCCTGTGCAATCAAAACAAGCAAGAGATAAATTTAAAAAAAAACACAATTTAAAAAAACACCATGAAGTTGAATCATGGTGTAAATGCAAACATCTGACTGCTGATAAAATCCTGAAACTAATGGAATAACTGTAAATGTAGTCTATGCTTAATGCAGAAGGTCAGTTTTCAAACTGATAGCTAACTTTTTTGATTTTTAATACCTTCCACGTTAGGAAAATGAATGGCAGGATGTCTCTAAACTCCAATTGAATATAGACACTTGGCTCATCTCATTCTCAGGAATTTTCTTCCGGAAACGTTTCAGTTCAGTAGACCGGAGCATTTCCTTAGAAGAACAGTCACTAATCAGACTTTACAGGAATGAACATGTTATCTAGCTTTAAGTTGTATCTTCTGTCATCTTAATAGTTTAAATGATCCGCTTGGCATGATGTTAGCAGAACTGATTTGCTTTAATGATTGTGGCAAGGGATTGGCACCCTGTCCAGGGTGTACCCCGCCTTGTGCCCGATGCTTCCTGGGATAGGCTCCAGGCTCCCCGTGACCCTGAAAAGGATAAGCGGTATATAAGATGGATGGATGGATGGATTGTGGCAAGGCTGGTGCAGATGGACAGGCTAATCAATTCCCAGCGATCTGGGCCGGCTAAACGACCAATCATATCAACCCTGAAGAAGCAAAATGATATTAAATCAATGCAACCTGTGCTGTGGCACGAGTACTTCTCCTAATTAAATAATAACACATTAATGCTAAATTGGCAAATGCTAAACACTTTCTCATTGACTTCAGCTAAGCAAACATCTGTCAAAACAGCTGTATCGTACAGTAGCTCGGCACTACAGTGATTTCATCGTAGATCCTGGTGCGTACACAATATATATATATTTTTAAAAAGTCACAAACAAAATGGATTTGTAAAGACAAGATACACAATATTACTACATGGCAGTGCAGAAAAGCACAACAGATGTAGAGCTGTGTTCAGGAAGCTTGGTCTCCGGCTCAACGGAGTGGATCCTGATGTGGTTTCCTGTGGCGAACTGTCTGTGGATGTGAAAACACATTTGCGCTGTATGCTGACACAGATAATTTAATACGGGGTTTAAAGGTGCAATAGTCAAATTAATAACTTGATGTTTGTGTTTACATGGGCCACTTTCTTAACACCCCCCCCCCCCCCCCCAACACCTCTTCACCCCACCTACTGTTCAGAAATTAAAAATATGACTGAAATCAGTAAGCGCCCAGCACAACCAAATAATTAACCAGTCATATTAACCAGCATAAAACCATGCCGTGCTTCAAAAAAATGAAAGAATTGCAGCGAAACCAAAATGGAGTCAGTTGTTATTGGTGAAGGAGATGAAGCTGGATGCAGAATTAGCAACGTTCCTTCTGGACAGGTCTGTAAACGCAATCTGTATAAAGCCTTGCGCTGTTCGAATGGCCGGCTTCACATAAATCATTACAAGAAACAAAAGGACAGCGAAGGCACTCCTGACCTCCTTCTTCATTCTCATTAACCAGTGAGCCGAATTTCGTCTTTATAGCCTTTATATTTTGGCTTTCGAGCAGGTTTACTGTATGGCTTAAAATGCTAACCATTCTAACATGTTAGTACTGAAACTTTAAGGCTCAAGAGACCTCATTGCAAAGAAAATCACGGAGGCATTTGAACCTTGTCTTAAATCAACATGAGCTGAATTTATAGTGTTATAACTGTCAGTCAGTTGATTTTGATAAGTGATGTCATAACAGTCTTTGGTTATGCTAACTCTAGTTAGTAGGCTAAAAAACTCATTCAGATGATCTTGAATCCACCTATTTAACCAGTTTAGACCTAATCAGGACAGTGACATTGCACACCTGTTAGGAATATTCCCATTTCACACCTAGCGTTCCCTGGATAACAGGCTCCGGATTCAGCACAACCCTGACCGGGATAAAGCAGATATAGAAGCTGAATGGACAGAAAAACACTTTCTGGCATTCGACTCCAAATGGTCAGTGAAGGTCAAAGCCATGAAAATATCTTCAGTTATTACAGAAGCTGCCTGGTTGGGGGGGGGGAGCAGCAGCATCATGTCAAGATGCGTAATGCAGGCCTTGTATGGCCACTTAGAACAGCTGCCAAGCTTCATTGGAGACTTGTTAGCAAAGACGTCTGCTCAATCTGGTGGCATTCCCAATCCTGTCATTTGGAGCAATGACTGGCAGGTCCATTTTTAGCATCTCCTGGCTTGGCGAAACGATCCGCCCAGATGGCACCTCTGTCTTCAGCTCGTAATCAAATTCAGCAGAAAGTATGTTATCCTCAATCTTTAAAAGAAAATCACGTTATTCACGCCGAGAAAAGCCAGATATTGGCTCATGGTGTTTCAGGGGAAATCAGAGGCGTTTCAACAGGAGTATCATTACGGGTTGAATGTTGTAAGTCAATAGAATGTGTAATTACATTCAGTATTTATATTTACAGACCAGCGGATATATAATTGCTATAATTCCTCGTCTAATTACTTTCATTTCTTGTCACGTACTACTATTGGAGCGATAGCATACTGTATACCGTACAATAATTACATAATGTAACAGCAAATATCTACATACAGTATATTTCATATTTCTTTTCAATTGTTCTTCAGATGTTTAAAAGGACTCCTAGGATATTTCTTCTTGTTCTTGTGATGGCTTTGTGCCATACAGCTTACCTGGGACTCTAGATTACCGCTGCAAGTCTACTCTATTCTTCAGGTCTGATGTCCCTGGCTGCAGTCATCAAGGCTTGAGGTAGCGTGACATTTCCCATGAAAACACTTCTGTGTATTTGTGCAGGGACACACTTTCCTTCACTACACCAACTGTCTTATCCACTGGACTTTCTGTCTCCGGTCAAATTTGGAAATATTGGCCTTATAGTACATACATAGTGCAATTTTATGCAAATAACTGTTTTCAAAAGCCACTGTGGATGGACCATAGACCACGTTCCTTTCGAATCGTAAGATTGTGCAGAGTGTCATGGGAAGATGTATGACAAGCGAGAATGGTTATTAGTGGTGTTTCTATTTGGGTTGAGTTTATCTTTACACTCTTGGTTAATAGTTAACGTTGTGTTACTGTTTCACTCTAATAATGAGATCCGTTCTAAAATCGAACCAAATGACTAATGGTTTAAAAAAAAGTTTTAAAAGGGTTTAGCTTCAAATCTCACTTTGGTAGATAAAACATTCTTATCTAAGTTAAAGGAAACGGTGCTGCTTTTAAGACGCAGGAAGTCAGAAATCTTTGTGAAAGAGATAAAAACAGGTCTTCCCCTGTTGTTTACCAAGCACAGACACGCTCAGGTTTGACAAAGTGTTTTAGCTCTCCGGTTCCTGCCTTGCCGATGCTATCGCTTAAGAAATAATAACAGGGAAAGAAGAACGGCCCCTGCTAGCCCGAACATTGTTCTCGCACTGTAAAGTTCCTGTGGAGGCTGCAAGAAGCAGAAAGGTCATCTGAGCTCTTATTGGAACGATCAGAAAACTCAAAAGAAAAAAAAATATAACGAAAAACAAAAAAACAGATGGCTGTTGGGGGAAAATAAAGCAATTAAACAATACGAATCCAATCATCTGCAGGAGGTGACGGTTATTTGGAGGGTTAGATGGAGTTGCCTTAAGGGAAAGTACAGCACTGCATTCATCCAGCTACAGTCGATGTGTGTTGGGAAGGGAAAAAACAAAACACTACTGGTAAAGCAACACGATAAGCACTGAACTTGAGTTGTAATATTTAAAATGAAAAACAAAGATAAGATTAGTGCAGTATTTAAGCACAAACGACCAGCATGTAAAAAAAATAAAAAAAAACCGCAAACCTTCATATATAAAAGAATATTATATATAATTTACAGTCCCCTATCAATTATTAGCACCCTTCACAAATGACAGCATAATAAATATTATTAAAACAGGAAAATGTGATTTTGCAAATATGGCAAAATTATTATTAACAATCCCAAGGATTATTTAAAATACATACAAACAAACTGGCATTGTTGAAAAAATTATATTATTATTTATTTTGCTCTCAGTCTCTAAGTACTCACGATTCAAACATTATAAACATCAGTTTAAACATATAAATCGTTGTTTTCACACCAGTACTTTGTCTATTATAACCGATTTATGATTAATTTTTGCATTGAGTCATTTCAATTGGTGCTTCATAAATCAAATCAATGTACTGACCCAAATTGTTGGATGGTTACACCCGGACCACAAAATATGACTTATTGCATTTATTATTACTTTTATACGTTCATTTTTGCTCATTAACACAAAGGTTGCCAAAAATTCTTATACAATGGACCAGTCTTACATGTTTACTTCTGCAACTACAAATTGAAATGTACCTTTTCTCTAATTTATATTGCATTTTAAAGTTTTTCCATTTGACTCACCTCGTATTTATAGTACCGTGTTACAAAATCCTTTTGTTTTCAATCAAATGGCCGTTCAGTATTTATTGTTAATTATTTGGTGGCAGTCAGTAATGAGGGGAAAATGTCCAGTACATTAAATCCATTTTCAGTTACACGGCACTACAGTCCTCGTTCGTCCGGGTCATAAAGTTCACTATTACAAATACAGTATTTACTGATCTCATACTGTTTTTACTGCTGAAGACCTTTGTGTGATTAATGAACAGTAACAATAATGAATAATAATGATGGGGAAAAGTTTTTAAACAGAAAATCAGGTCTGTTAAAGGTCTTCAACAGTAAAAACAATAAGTCCGTACTGCTCGACTGCTTAATTAAATTAATGAACATTTTCCCTTTATTACTGTTTGCCACCAAATAATTAATAATAAATACAGAACGGCCGTTTGATTAAAAACAAAAGGGCGGCCTCAGACTTTTGCACGGTACGTTCGTCCACAATATATCGTGAAAAAATGACACGTACAGAATAAAAACATGAACCGTCTGTAAGGATGAACCGTTTTCACTAATCACGGCCGACTAATCGGTTCACAGAATGTAGAATTTATATGAAATAATAAATGGTTCCAGTTGGCCAGAGTCCAAGTAATAAAATGACCATTTAACAAATATATAGCCCTAGTTTGGAATGAATCGCTCTCATCCTAGTCTTTACATGTTTAATGACTCTTTTTATTATTATTATTATTATTTTCAACATATAAATCATTTAACAGTTGGTGGTTTTAATGATAAATCAAAGTAAATACAAAGGGAAAGAACTCTGAAGATCCATTGTACAGGGTTAAGAGTATATTTCTTCTTCTTTTATTAGTAAGACATAGATATAATACATTCTCCAACTCTTTGAGCCACATCTCAACTGTAGGAACGGTTTCTGATTTCCATCATTGTAAAATCTATTTCCTAGCCAATAATGTACTTGGGGGAAATGGCTTCTGTGTCCGACTGACCATCTCACCCATACGTGGTTCTTCCTCAAACTGTTACCACAAAGTCGGAAGCACACGGTTGTATACAACGTCTCTGTACGCTGTAGCATTACAATTTCCCTTCACGGGAACTAAGAATCCCGAACACTGTTCCAGCGTGACGATGCTCCTGTGCACAAAGCGAGCTCCATGAAGACGTGGTGTGTGAAGGTTGGAAGAAGGTAGAAGAACTCGAGTGTCCTGTACAGAACCCTGACCTCAACCCCACTGACTCATCACCTTTGGGATGAACTGGAACTGGAGTCTCCTCACCTGAACGAACACAAATCCCCACGGCCACGCCCCAAAATCTAGTGGAAAGCCTTACCAGAAGAGTGGAGCGCATTATTACAGCAAACACAGGGGGAATAAATCTGGAATGCGATGTTCAACAAGAACGTATATAAGTGATGGTCAGGTGTACACAAACTTTTGGCTGTATAGGGTATATATTCTTAAATATACAAAAATGCAATTATTTTACATTTGATATTAATTAGGCAAGGTTATGTGAGGTTACTTCAGGACTTGACTGCACAATAATAATGTTCTCTGACTTTGAGTAACGGACTGGGATGAGTTAAATTAAATATGAATATTAAAACGTCACATATTACTTACCTGAAAGCAGCCAGCAGCATGGGAGATACAACACCAACTTTATTTTTAATCTAACCCAACCTGTTGGATTGTTACCTAAAAACAACCCAACCGCACCACCCATTATCTGTAGAGAACAACCCAAAGCTTTTTCTGTGTATTGCTTCGATGACTCAGCACAAGCAGTATTTCCTGTAACCCTGAGATTTCTTATAAATCACTGGTATAACGTGTCCTGAACTGCCGAGCATCCCACATGACACGTCTCTGCTCTACAGTCACTCGCATTGACTTACGTTTCAATTACACAGCTAAGCCTTTAGAGAGGACTACTGAAGTAGGATTGTACTATTCTTCTCCCTCACCGTGATGGGCTCTCACGGTTCATTGTTCTTGATCGGGCATGAAAGTCTGCTAATAACATTTTGAATCCGAAAGCTTAAAATAAACTAGGTTTCAGACGGTGCAGCGAAACGAGCTTCTAATAAGACAGGTTAGTCTCAGACAGATGTGACAGATGTGACATTTCCACCCTAAGCCAATTTTCTGACTCGTTTAAAAAAATATATTTCCTTTCTGATCATTTGGGGTATAAATGTATATCACAGACTGGCCTGGATTTCTCATTAATATGCTAATGAGAGTATACCAACTCTGTGATCATTTGGATAAGGCTGAAGAAAGGCCAGCGAGCTTTAGGGGCAACATGCCATTGTATTTTTGGCCTTTAATTAAAAATCCATGGTTGAAGTGCTTCTTGGAATAAATCAATGTTGCCAGAGGTAAGAGCTGATCCCAAACATGCTGACACGTTCCAGATCAAAAGTGTTGCTTGGAAAACAAAAACTTCATTATGCATGTTCACCGGACTCGCCTATGCATTTTGTCCATGTCCTTTCTGAAAAATTAGAGAAACGATTTGTATCGTAGGTTTGCAAATATGTGTGTATACTCAATTCAAGTCAATAGATTTGTTTAAAACACCCACGATGCTTCCGTTCATCATCTTCGTGCCAATTTTTGACAAAATCATACGAGACGGAAAAGACAGGATCCCGTGATTTATTTCATCACAGACGAAATTTCAGAGCTGCTGCTCCATTTCCCACCTTCTCGCAGGACACAGTTAAAGAGCGATGATTAATAAAGTGCTTCCACGCCTCAGACCTGGTGTGGGGCAGCACAGGGCTCAGGGTTATGGAGACAAGACGCCTACCCTTGACTAAAATAGGTCTTGTGTTTTGTGAACTGGGTTGTCCCAAAAGTTTAATTTGGTATGAAAGTATGGGGTCTGACCTGGATAGGAACGTCTAAAAAGTGATTCCAGGACAGCTAACTGGGTCCAGTCCAGAGAGCATTGCTGCCATATGATGAACAGGACAATGCTGTGGACGTTCATGTAACAAACAGCATGAAGACCAGCTTAATTAGTAGTCAATAATCAACATTTAATTAAAACATTGATGGTAAAACCTTCAAACGTATAGGAAAGATTAAGGTGTTTAAAGGACATACATATTTATAATTAGTGTTCTGATCCATTGTGGTTGGTTACAAGCCACATTGTATATCCAGTTGTAGGTCAAGGTAATTATATGTTATTACATATTTGTGTAACAACAACAACAATAATAATATAGCTGCTGGCCCCATCCCTTAGTGCTGGAGGAAGCCCAGAAGGTAGTGAGACCATCAGTGCTTGTTCCTAAGTAGATATACTGTTGATTATACTTATTGATAGCAATAAGTAAAGCCATTGATGCAATCTTGCCTCACTTCCTGTTTTCAGTAATCAGCGAGCACAGTTCCACTTCCTACGCCGGTACGGTCCACACAGACGAAAGTGAACACACCAGACGCCACACTTTACGCACATCACATACGGTAGATCAAGGCCAGGAGAAATTCACCACTCAAGCTCGAGTCTGGAGCTCCTTCACAACCGATAACCAGCTGACAAATTCAACTAATGCCCAAAAACAGATTATCAAAACAGATAACAAAAACCAATATCAAACATACAAACACGAACAAAGGAAAGAGAAAAGAAAATAAAACAGCTTGGTGAGAAGTGGCAGCATCAAAGTATGCAGCATGCTCTCTACTGCAAACGGAAAAATCCAATCTAATCTAATCTTTACCAATTTCATTTCCTGTACTGACCTACTCCCACTCTGGTGAGTTCGCTCTGACCCTTTTCTTACAACATTTCCCCCTCATAAGCTGCTCGATTCTTAATGCGTACAACCCAGTGCCCTCTACCTCTCCATAATCCTAATGCACTTTTAAAGCTATCCAGGCTGTATCTATTGGACTGTAGTCTGCAGAGGATGCTGTGTGATTGAGCAGGAGATGGGAAGCTGATCAGAATTCAAGATTAAAGCTTGTAACGTTTGTTGTGTTGAGGCTGATGCACTTGCCATCTGTCTTGATGCATTGCTTGGGCCACTGATCCACTTAGTCATTACTTGAGCACAAACCTTGAGCAAGGACAGCATTAGCTAAATACTGGAAGAGAAAGCTTGTGGATAGGGCACAGGGTAGGAAACACAACGAAGAGGCGGTGTGGAGACACCGAGAGGAACAGGTACAAACAAGGACAAGGTTGAGGCCGGGTTTAACTCCCTAATACGCTGCTTTTATTCCTTTATTCAGAGCAGAATTTCATTTAGCCTGTTGTAAGTATAAATCAAAACAAGAATATTTTGTATAGTTTTCTAAATAAAAATGTCCCTTGGAACCAGAACTAATTAGGATATTAAGAAACTCTTACATCATACATAAAGTTGTGCTCATAAATTTACATACCCCTTGCAGAATCTGCAAAATGTTAATAATAATAATAATAATAATAATAATAATAATAAAAAAGAGGGATCACTAAAATAGGATTTTTTATTTTATTTTTATTTAGTACTGCCCTATTAGTTTGTCTTCTGGGAAACATGTAAATATTTATGTATGTTCTGAAGGGCAAATTCAGTTATTACTGTGTCTTATGTAAACATCTGTTATGGGAAATAGCTTATTCGGGGCAGAACTAAATAAAAAACGATTCGAATTTTATAATCCATCTTTTGAAAAAATTGCAGATTTTGCAAGGGGAATGTAAATTTACGAGCACGACTGTATATCAAAGGAAATCAGCTTTCCAACAATACATGTTCAACAGATTGAATAAGTAAAGATTTTAAAACACATGTAAATTCTCTGTTTACTGTGACATGTAAAAAATCTGACTCTTATTCAATCAATAACTCACTTTATCACTCAATAACAGTGCCTTATCCAGATCAGGGTCACAGTGGATCCGGGGTCTACCCCAGGAACACTGACCTTGAGGTGGAAATATACCCTGGATGGGAAGCCAGTCCATCGCAAGGCACCACACACCCACACGTTCACACACACACTCACACATATGAGCCAAACAGAGACCGTGGAGACCCCACATGGCACAGTGAGATCATGAGCAGACTCTATCTCAGGATGGAACAGAAGAAGCTGGAGCTGTGAGGCAGCAATGAAACCTTTGGGTTCCTGGTTTGGGATCCTCTCACCTCCCAAAAATATGCTAGTAGATGGATTGGCTAAGATAAATTGCCCCCGGTGTGTGAGAGTGTGTGTGTGTGTGTGTGTGTGTGTGTGTGTGTGTGTGTGTGTGTGTGCAAATGGTGTCTTCAGTAGCACTGGCATCAGTGCTTACTGAAATATGATGTTTATTATACTTCATCATCACTTCTCTAGTACTGTATATGTTGAAAGAGCAGTTTTAAGAAACAACAGGAGGATTATGACGAGGGAAACACTAGAAGAAAGAGCGTTAGTATGCAGGTGGACACCTCACACTGTAGTTTGATTCGCTTTCAGTCCACCTGAAATGACTCTGGATAGTAATTATAAGAAAGAGATAATGGAAAGTGGTCAAGCAATCTGAAATCACACGATTCTTCAGTTTTGCTGTCCAAGTTGCTTTTCAGAGATTATTTCCTGCTGTTCTGGCCAAAGCTATTTTATATCCAAGAATCAGGCTTTTTTAAAATCTGCAGGTTTTTGTCAACTATAATCGATTTCTGACTAAACTTGAAGATTGGGTTTTCCAATTTTGTCGTAGTGATGTCAGAAGTTGATAAACACACCTTGTGGAATTGATGCAGAAGTGTGTTAGTAATGCTTTCAGCTCAAAAGTATTCAGAATGACCTGTAATTATAGTAACTTTACATGACAAAATTAAAATTATTCCAAAAATAAGACCCCCAGTTCAGGTTTAACTGCAAATCTAGATTTTTTTCCCCTCCAACAACTTGAACTCGACTTAAGCGTTATATACGTGTGGTAGGCATTCTTATTTTACTTTTTTAAATATAAAAACTTCATTTTCATTAAATTGAATTAAATCCAACCACAGTTCCCTTGCTCAATAAAAATTCCGATTCTTTCATGCGATTCAGTGCTGTTCTCAAACTCTTTGCAGCTGTCATGTAACATCAGAGAAGGAATTCTGGACCACATTTCCCAGGAGCCACTGCACCACACCATCAGGTCCCATGATCACCTGCACCTGAACTTCATTCATGTTAACGAGCACTCACAGGTATTTATAGCCACAGTCTGCACTACACTGGTTACCTTACGGTTGTCTTTCTTTGCTGTTGTCTTTGTTGCTGTGTTTTGGTTTAGGTCTAGTCTTTGCCATAGTGTTTTGCCACAAGGCCTTGGTGTCTTTTATGTTTTTGTTATGGTCTTTATTAAATTTATTATCTGCACTTGCATCCGTCTCCGTCTCCAAATCATGACAGCAGCCCGGAATAACTTATAGTAAAAGAATTTCCAAGGACCCTTTATGATTTAATTTTAAAAGAGGGAAAACGTGTACACTTTCAGAAAAGGGGTTGTAAACTGTATTTCCCTTGCAACATTTGGGGTAATAACGTTAAGGCTTACATCTTATGTACCTTCAGTGTGAACTTAAAAAGGTGAAACTTTAAACTCTCATTACATTATATCTCCATTTCCATGTGGAAGGTACTAAAGATAAGGGTACCACTGCAGCAAGGAAAGGTACAGTTTACTACTATTTGTTTAGAGTGTACTATCATTTATTTATTTGATAAATTAGTTGTTTTTTTAAATTTAATTAATTATTATTATTTTTAATTCCTTTATAACTTTCCATTTGAAAGACTGTGTTTCATATTAATATAATTTCCTGGCTTTATTAAAATTGCATTTACATTTGTTTTTCTTTAGACTAACCCCTTTCATCTCAAGTGACCAGTGTTAAGCGTACAACACTGATAATTAAATAATAATTAACATCATTTATAGTAGTTGTTAGTAATCTCCACCCCTGGTATACGACTCCTGGGGTTTCTCGGCCATGCGTTTAGACTTTATTTATTAAATCGATGCATTTTATAGATCAGTAAAACAGCACACGTTCTGTCCTGACTTAACGCCGCCATGTGCTTTGCTTTTTTATATCAGTGTTGTGTGGAATTTATTTAAACTCCGATCAGGTCGCTCACTTATCTAGCCAAGAACTTTTTATCCATGAAAAATAGGGTTGTCCTGATGTTATCTGCAGGCTGATGTGCCATCCAGTGACCTTGGAGGTATCAGTTAAAATACATCTGAACGCTTCTAAATTCATCCTGTCACTGCCATTAGGAGTCACATCATCAATAAAAACAAGTGAGACGGTTCCATGCAGTAGAGGAAATGGTATGCTTCCTCATTCCATCACAATGCTACAGGTTCATCTTTATCGGTCCAGAAGACCTTGAGCAGAACTCTGCTTAAAAAAAAAAAAAAAAAAAGTCATCATAAAAGATTTAATCATTCAGCCTGAAAACCGACCGGAACCAGAAAGTTCTATTTCTGACCATTTTTCTGTAGAAGTATGTTTAATTGATGTTCACTGTATACATCTTTAACGTCAGCTAGGTCAAACATACACTTATAGATTTTATTTTACATTAATGAACTCAAAACATTCTCCATTTACTGTGACAGAAAGCGAGAGCGTGCTGTGAGTACAGTCAAGGGCATGTGAGATGGCCGGAAGGGGGCGGGGCTTCTAGGTGTTGTCGGTTAATACCGGAGAGTTCAAAACACCTGCACAAATCATTCCAAATTCATGTGAATCGGATCATCTCCCGTTTTATTGGGGAGAAAAAGACTGCCATATTTTTGAGTGATAATTCGTACTAGTGTCATTTGATGTTAAATTGCAGAGCTCTGCTGCAAAATGTGTAAAGGTTGGCAGGTTTGCTAATATAATATAATATAATATAATATAATTGAATTGGAATAAATGTCAGCGAATGTCATGGCAGTGAAATATCATGTAGTCCGATAGTCATGAAGTGCTTTGAGAGGCTGATCACGGACCATATAAAAAGTAAAATTGATGCCAGCATCAACCTCCATCAGTATGCATCCAGGAGATCAACTACAGATGCCATCTCATATGTTGTACACCTCGCCGTCATCCAATTGGAGAGCAGGGACTCTTCTGTTAGACTGCTCCTCCTAGATTTTAGCTCTGCTTTTAATACAATCTTACCCCAAACATGGACACACAAGCTAGAGACACTTGAGTCCATCATTATGCAACTGGGTACTGGATTTACATTTAC
>JANDJT010000081.1:23980187-23994690 GCA_024331685.1 Stegophilus panzeri | reverse complement strand
AGAAACCTTGAGAGGAACCAGACTCAGAAGGGAACCCATCCTCATCTGGGTAACAACAGGTAGTGTGAAAAAGTTCACTGTGGATTTATATGAAGTCTGTTTGGATTGTGTTAACATAAACAGACAGTACTCGAGCTCATACAATCCTTCGTAATTGTAATGAATGACGTCTTAAAAGTCATAAAGTACGGTCATTTCTCATGCAGAAATAATTGCCTTGTTTGAATTCCTAGCGATCTGAATTTGTCAGACGTTGTATAATTCAAGCGGCTCTCAAAGAACAGCCAGTGCGTCTGTGATTTCTGTTACAACCCTACATTATCCAGGCTATTAAATGAATTATTTATTTAGAGTTCTTACAGTTACTAGCCTGTATGACTGGTCACTTCAATCGAATAGATTTAACTCAAAGCTCAAAAACACAAAAGTATGTTGGCCTATTAATAACATCAACTTGAATATATAGTGTTCTGTTGGTGAAAAGTTCAGGACTAAAAAGCTCTCTGCTTCCAATACGTAGTCGGAATACAGTACCATTATTTAAATTACGCATTTAAATAATGAGTCTAATATTCAAATAGTTTGATTATGTGCATAAACAATCTGGACTGATAGGGTCTGTGAAATTTATTTCACAGTTAAAGGGGTCCCCGGCTTCAATAAGAACCCGTCTGAGAACCCGTGGTGTAATAGACACAAGCCGATATAAATAAAGGCTTATTAAATCTTGGAAATCAGAGCGTGAACTACAACTCTGAGATCCCGTAGAGCGGAAAATCCCTCGCTTAATCCTCGTTTCCAAAATGAAATATGAACGCTAATTAGAGTAAGCAAAATGACCTCCGCGGCAGAACGCACATGGTCTTATACATGACATCGTTTTACAACAGCAGGGAGAATATTTGTAAACTCCAGGAAAAGAAATCACCTGAATCAGAATCTCATTTTGTAGAGGAGCTGTTAGACGTTAGCCTAAAGTATTACTATGCTAATGGATGGTGTGGTGAATAAATCATCCTGACTTACAGATACTTCACATCTTTTATGCTACCTGAACGTTCTCTCTTGCTCGCACTTGCGTAAATCACCACACACGGCTCTGCAGTGGGAAATGGGGAGGACTCAGAATGATGTAGTTGCGCATTTCACCATCCTGCGACTCAGAACCGAACTGAAATGTGTCATATTGCAGTTTTTCCACGCAGTTCATAACAGTTCTCACATTACGGACTGGGTCCTCAGTGTGTGATTAGTCAAGTCAAACAAAATGTGCCCTTTCCCTTGAGAACAAACCATGAAACTAAAGAGGATTTTGCCCTGTCTGTGCCATGCCTGTGCTCCTCTGGTTTTGGCTTTCAGCTGAAGTTTAGCCATGGTCTCAGTTTCACTGAAATCAGGCTTGGGGAGTAAAGCTTCTATTTTCAAACAGGTCTCTGCTAATCAGTGTCTCTATCCTCACCTATGGTCAAAAGCTGTGGGTAGTGTCAGAAAGAATAAGGTCGAGAGTACGGGTCACGCAAACGAGAGCGAGTAGCTCAGCGATCCTAGAGAACCTTGGAGTAGAGTCGCTGCTCCTCTGAATTAAGAGGAACCAGTTGGGGAGCTTTGACCTTGGAATTGTCACCCAATCAGTTCAGCATTCTCGAGGTCGAGATCTTCACCTTCCAACAGATTCAGAGACGAACTGCTTACTAACTAAAGGCTTGTAATACCATTATTTACGGTATAATGTGAACAGTGGAATCAGATGTTATGGTTTTACTTTGTCCCCAACTTGGTTTTCCTCTATTCTCTTTGTCTGCTTTACATTTTCTATCACGTGTTCCTTTGACTTGAGTTTTTATTAACAGATTTTACAGCATTACAGAACTTCCAGACTTTCCTATCCTTGGCCACAGATTCCAGGGCCTCCTGGGGGTTCCCCAGACGTTCCCAGACAACTGTGTGTCATGATCTCTCCAGAGGTTCTACCCCAGGGTCTTTATCCAGTGGAATATGCCTGATACATCATTACTGGGAGCTAATGCCCCCTAACCTAATCCAAGTCTGAAATATACTTTAGATTACTTGTTTAGTTTAATGTACTCTTTAGATTACAGACATGCGCTTGCACAGTACAGCACAAATGCTTTCTTTTATAGTGTTTCCAGTTAGGAATCATGCAAAAATGTGTGATGGCATAAATATAACTTGATCGACGCGAATAAAACGCTTTGTGCACGTGTTAACTGGATATTCATGGTAAAAGGCCACATTGCTGAAGGTTGAAGAGTAATGGATGCAAGGTTTTTTTTTCTTTTTAAATAAGTAATCCGTGAATTGTTTTGCATTAAAAATGCCATTTTAACCAAGTCTTGCCTCCTGTAGAAGTGACACACTGAACAATGACAGATTCATCATTTTCTGTATCTCAGACCAACAATAAGCTCAATAAAAAGAAGATAGGATCTAGCATCGTCATTCGGAACGCAAGAGCTCTAGTACACCTCTGGCTAAACTCTGAGCAATTGCATCGTCAGCCTGAGACGCTGTAGATGTTCTGTTAAGATCATCTACACAAACAACTGCACAAAATAGATCAAGGATAGACTGTTTGAAGCTCAATGCATAATGATGTGCCTGGTGGCAGTTAGCTGTAGAAGAAATGCTGTCTCTTAATCTTCCAGTGACTGTTATATTCCTGGATATTCATCACGTAATAAAAGAAATACATAATCTCTGAACAGACAGTGCTTTATAATAAAAGGAGAAACAACAGCATTTGAAGAAATGTGTTTTGTCGTATCAAGATGAATAGAGCTTGTACTTGTGAATAAAAAAAACAAACTCCCGTCTAGCTCAGAGTAGGAATCTGTTCCCATGCAGCCGAGGTTTCCTGGACCTCTACGAGCGCCCATTTCAAGGTGTAATCGGCATCTTATCAAACGATTCAAGGTGCCAGGTGTCTATGTGCAGATAAAGCGACCCAGCAGCCTCAACCCATTATCCATGAATTAAACGAGCACGGTCATCTCAGGAGGAGTTTCTTATCTTCCGTCATCTGTCACGTGTCACTGTTCACTAATCTACA
Source organism: Stegophilus panzeri (assembly GCA_024331685.1). Classification (NCBI taxonomy): domain Eukaryota; kingdom Metazoa; phylum Chordata; class Actinopteri; order Siluriformes; family Trichomycteridae; genus Stegophilus; species Stegophilus panzeri. Next base: position 23,991,620 of record JANDJT010000081.1, on the reverse strand, counting down.
AGATGTTGTTATAGTCCATTTCGCACGGTGGTTCAGCCGCAGTGTCAGGTTGTGCATATATGTTAACATTCAACAAGTGTTACTCTTCATAAACCCCTCATTTACAACTCTATACATTTTATATTCTGCTGAAATGCTAATGACGGCTTTTTAATGAAGCAGCGAATCACGCTGCCCCATGCTCATTTTATAAACATTTTCATCAGAGGAGGAGCAGCGGACAGGGTTGCCAGGGTCACATTTTTATAACAAATTGAGATATATTAAAAAATAATCCACATCTGCCAAGAACTGTTTTTATAGCAAATAATCAGAATTTAATCTAATACATTTCTCCAAACAAAGGAAAAGTGTAAGTGCAGACAGTGTGTCTATGATATACAGAACCATTTCTATTGTAAGCTATATTGTAAAGGTTGGGAGAAGGAAATGGGATTATGGAGTGGATAATATCTGTACACAATATCTGAAATGCGTGCGCACCACGGTGACTTTGTTTCTCCACATAAAGGCTGAGAAAAAGAAGACAAATATAAATGTCTCCCTTTTCCAATATCTACATTTTTTGGGCTAGTTTTAGTCTTTTGTGTGGTTTTTGAGATTTTTAAAATTTTTTCAGAAACCTGGCAACCCTGGTCAATGATATTAATCTCCAATGAACCACTTAACACAATGACTGCCTGTTACTCTAAAAAAAAAAATAATAATAATAAAAAAAAATTCACTAGATAGTAGCCTATAGCCTCAATCAAGTGTGATAGCTTCTCGACTTTTTGTTTGAGGCTATGTCTTTATTATTAAAGCAGAAAATCTAGCGTAGCTGTAAAACAGACTGCATTCTGCAGTGAAACCATCAATCCTGAACAAGCACCAAAACAGACTAAATGGGTTAAAACGAAGAATGGATATGAAGTTGAAATTATTTATCAGATCACGGAGATGGATTTGGGGTGAGCGTGTTGGTGCTGGCCGGGTTGAATCACTACCTCTAGCACCAATTTCCGAAAATCCTTCTTGACACACACGTTCAGTTGAATAAAAATGAGGCTGCCATGGCGATGAGGGTTGGGGAATCAATCACTGTTGACAGGGTCTATTAGGTGGCAGCTGGTGACACAACATGACGTTTGCTAAGCGTGTGCAATTTCACCTACCACCATTACTTCTTCCACACTCTCCACAAAAATATAATGCGAGCAAACTCTGTAAAATATATGGGCATTGGAGAGCAAGAAATCAGTAATGGTGTGACGGATGATATCTATTTCTGTGTCATGTTGTGTGTTATTTTCTTTATTATGTTGAATGAAGCAGCAAAGATAAAATGACAAGATAAGATATCATCGTGCAGAAAAGCCCTCAGCATCCCTACTGTATATTCGGTTCCATATGCTGGAAACATGCTCTTAATAACGGTCTTGATAATGCTCCGAAAGATATTTAACAGCTCTCAAACGGTGTACCTGGCTTTCAAAAACACTTTTTCACGACAGGTAATTTTGCAGCGTTTGACTCCATGCTTCGAGACGCAATTGATCATAGATGCGGAGGCGGCAAGTGCGTTCTCGGCAATTTTTTGCAACCCAAGGTGAAATAAAAAGTTTCACCCTCCATTATTCATCTGAAAGTGATGAAATGTGTACAAACTCATTCAGATTTTTGATTCGATGTGCTGCTGAGAAACCGTTCTCGCGACTGTAATCTATGAATAAAACACAGTCATTGCTAGTCAGCATTTGCAGCTAGCGTATTGCTAGTATATGGGTCATTCGGTGTCTGCTCTGCCACGCTTTGCACGGAAGGCCGACGAAAAGCCCGTTTAAGTCGTATTTACTAGTTTGCGTGTATACTATAAACTCGATCATGAATGTTTTTTGACATCATCAGTCACGCCTATTACTGTTACTTACCGCCATTAGAACGTTCTCCTTTCGGAATATACTTTCTTTCAACATCTACATTAGCATCTACGAATAAACAAATAAGCAATTTGTTCGGGATTTATGAGAGCTGTATATTGTAAACATACTGCATCTGTCTATAAGAAGAAGAACAAAAACAACAACAAAAACAAAGCGATTTTCCTCCACAGCATGCTGTTCATCTGGTCGTTTTAACACATTACATGAAATTACCATCATTTCCCCCAGGATTCATTAATTATACTATTAAACTACTTGAAAGTACAGTTGTTTTAGAGAGATTAGTTCTTGCTTATTTTAGATCTTATTAAACAAACCATTGCATCCATCAGTGGAGATTCTTGTGGAGTCTTAATAATAATAAATAAATAAATAAATAAAATCCCCAAATTTTGTATTTTTAATTTTTCACCCCTCCCTACACTGATGCTACTGGAGAAGATGGTCATTTACTTGAGATTTGGAGAATGAATTTAAGCAAAACTGGCAGGGACTCACATAAACCGAGTAATACAACAGTGAAACAATTGGCCAAGAAATCAGTGTGTGTATGCGGAGTGCTTCAGAGGACAGGTGCTTCACGTTAAAAACAGATACGGGTCATTTGCAGTGATGTAAGTGAATCATCAAGAGAGGCAGATCCGATCTGAGAACGTCGCCTTTACTTAGGCCTTAGTGAATCCACAGTGTAGCAGCCTGCATCTTTAATAGGAAAAGAAAGTCACAGCACATTAGATCAATCTTAAGGCTAAGTCTAAATATCAGGGGGTTTCCACTTCGCTCACCTCAAAGATAGGCTTATGAATGATAAGCATTTTTTCCAAAGGTGTGTCTGAAAACATAGATCATTCAGCATGTTTCAGAATCCAGCATTTATCTAAATATCAAACCAAAACAAAAGGTTCTGGATTTTGGTCATGCTTGGGAGAACACGGGAGAAAACACGCATCTTTGCTTAAACTAGGTCCAAATCCAAGCGTCTGTAGGTAAAGCAGCAGAGCTTTCTCCACTGGGGAGCAATGTCTTTGTTGGTACGAAGTGGTTTTGCCCCTACATAGTCTACATCGGCTTCCCGTTCTGCACTGCACTGTCTACCATGTCCTGCCTGGATATTTTCGTCTCTGAATAGTTTACCTCCAGCATATCTCACTGATCTGGGCCGAGTCGGGCCGATTCTTAATCCCCAGAATCACACGCTGCTCACATTAGTTAATTTTTGCCAAAACTGCTGGCCGTATCCCAGAGAACATCAGGAACACAAGCTCAGTGGGTGTTCAAATTAAAATGAAAAGCCTTATGACAGTTCTTGGGTCGTTATCTTGTTTTGTAGACTTTTCACAAGATGTAGATATCCTCGTATATTCATGATTAATGTTTCTTTAAGATGTTTCATCATAAATTCCTTTACATGGAGTAGAAATGAAAAAAACAAAAACGAAAAAAACCTAAATAGTTATTATTATTATTATTATTATTGTCATTACTAGAAATGCAGCAAACTTTTGTAGCCACTGATCTGGAGGTTTTCATGGTTCCATGGAAACAGAAATTACGTACAGAAATGTCTTGGTCAAGGAAGACAACGTCATGGAAACAATAAGAGCAGAAAAACGCCAATTTCAGAGCTGGGAAAGTGAAAGAGAAAAAGAAAGACAAGAATAAACATTAGAATTCAGGAAGTCGCCTGATATTGTGGATCATAAAACCTCTTCTGGTCATCATGTTCATAGAAAGTCCTCCGTGCTGTCGTTGCTAAGAAACTCCATGCACTTGAAGACGCGCTCGCATGTCACACATTAAATGTTATGGCTCTCATCACAGTGTCGGGGCATCGACATCTGCACACCACGAGACCTCTGCTACTCTTCAGCTCAAGACCGACACACTTGATTTGTCCGTAAACGCCTCTGTGGCTGTCGCTGCATGCCATTCAGATCCAAACAGGAAAAAAACAACTTTTTTTTTTTTTTTTTTTTTTTTTTTTAAGCGTAATACAGATCAACTTTGAACAAACCTTACTGCTTTTTCCACAGTCTGCCCTCTGAAGAGCTGTCATTTAATGTGGGAAACTAAACTCCTTTATTAAATTTATTTATATATATATATACGTACATATAGTATAACACTTCAAATGTGTATGATGAAGCAGCCTATAGAAACTAAAGGGCAAGATTTAATTTTAACCACCCGAATTTAATATTGCTCTTATTGATTTTCTGTTTCATATAGCCGAAAGGGCAAACATTAAACAACAGCAACAAGCGAAATCTGGCCTACCTGAAAATCTTCACTAAACTGTAAGTTTTATTATTTTTGAATCCCAAGTCCTCTATTAAAAGTCAGAGGTAGGCCAAACAAACTCAAACAAACAAACAAAAAAGTGTGCAACTACCCTTCTTAATATCAGTCTTCTTACAAAAAACATTCTCCACCAACTCAGGAAGAATAAGGATCAAGCTCACCGGTCCTTTTAATCAGAAGAGCTTCAACATGAGTGAATAAATCTTCCTGGATATGGTTCCAGTAGATCTCCAGTAGTTCATCCAGTGATCCACAGAACGTCTTTTAGCCTTTAGGTGCATCCAAGTTCTTTTACTTCTCCTTCTTTTTTTAAAAAAAAAACAAAACAACAACAACAACAAAAAAACCCTAACCCTTCCTCCTTTTCTTGGTCCTTTTGTCTGTTGTTCTTTTTTCCCTCAAAAACAGACTCCGCCTCCTTGTCTTTTTCCACCGGGCCACACCCTAATAAGGATCAGCCAAGACAGCCATTATGTTGCTGTAGCACTTGCATATATTCATTTTATAACAAGTAATCTACTGCTAATTAGACGAGTCAACACAAAAAAAAACATAAACACATACTTTAAGTTGTAGCATTTATTGCTCTTTTTTGATATTAGTTATTGTTCATGTCCAGTGGCGCGACTCTCTTATTAATTGTCTTCTCTCACATCATTAAGTTTTAGGCTTTTAGACACACTGGGACTCGGTTATAAAGCTGGATGTGAATGAATTTATTAACTCACATGAGCTTTTACACATAATGTGGCATTCATTAACAAATGTTAGTTCATAAAAAATGTTCATATCCAACGAGTTTGTTTAAATTGATGTCTAAGGAGACACGAGTGTGAACCTCGAGCCTAGAAATCACATAATTGGTTAAGAGTTACTGCGATTTTATATTTATCGAATTTAAATAGCTTATTTATTGTAACTGCACGCACATTTCATGTTTCATATTGATGACTTAAAGGAAGTGATCCAAATACTCATTCTATAAAAGGAGGAAGAGTTAGTCTGTGCTTATGGTGGCTGATGCGCTGCAGTGGCTGAGCTGGCGTTATTGGAAGACGGAAGACCACGACGTCGTTTAGTCGTCAGTTTGTTGTTCAGCTCATTGTGAGCTTTGCCTTTTATGGAGTTTTGTGGGCGTTACTAAATGTAAATCACTGTCATTATTAGGCATGTAACTGAATACAAATACAGATCCATCAGTGGATTTCTCTATTAGCGGGACCTAAACGGTGCCTTACTAAGCATGATTTTGATATATGATTTAGATTGAGATATATATGAGGTTGTTGAACAGTCACATTTTTCCCTCAGAAGTATTTGGTTAATCAGCCATTTAACAGTAAATCTATTAACCAGCCGAAACATTTTACTTAGGGAACACCGAAGAGACGACGGTCCTGTCCTACTACTAGAAATGTTCTGGGATGTCCTTTACACAACAGGAAGATCGTAGTACATCTCAATTCTCACAAAGATGCCTTCTGTGTCCTCATGTCCTTCCGAGTTCGTTCTTCCAAGGTCGCCTGGCAAGACCGGTCTTCACCAGAACGCGAGTCCGTTCTTTTTGCGTTCTTAGAATTGAGAAACAGCCGTGGTCTTGGTCTCCACTGAGAGTTTGTAAAAATAATGTTCGTGTTGTTTTTTCTTTTCTCATACACAAAGTTTGACATAAAGAATTTCCTGCTTCTAGAAAACAGTGTAAAAATCAAGAGAAGGCAGGAATGATTGAAAAGTATTTGATGGTTTTCGTTCTCAGTCGTGAATCGTGTTTTCATTTGGACTCTTTCTTGACTTGATCTTTGTATATTCCTGGTTTTGGACTTGTCTTTGATTTGACAATGGCGGTCTCGACTACAGCCCTAGTGAATACACCGCTCATCATGATGTACCCAACCCTAATCTTTTATTGGAGTTGAACCTAACTCTGGGTAATTTGTGCCCTAAATTCATGAAAGGCAACTCAGCCAGGCAGAACTAATTTGGCCAGACTCACTTCTACTTTCCCTGGATAATAGTCCTGCCAAGAGAAGTGAGTGAGCGATGTTCTTATTATTAGCAACCATACAATTATACTAAAGCATGTGGTGCAAAAAAAAAGAAAAGAAAACTTGACAGACAAATCTTTTCATATTTCCACCTACCCCAGGGTTTTTCTTTTTTGTTGGGGATAATCTGTGCCATCCACCTCCCCGCTGGCTCAGCAACACGCTGCTTCATGACGGAGAAGAATGTGCAAGTGCAGCATGAAAGGTTACACTCACTCTGACATTTCCCAGTGCTGCTGTCTCTATTGAGGATGCTTTTGAAAGGCGTGCCTCTGTCTCCTGGCTGCTAAGAAGTACCTCAGCAAATTCATTCTCCCGCTACAGTATTTTACGTCCCAAAATCCTGAGCTCCATAACAAACAGCCAGTTCCCAGGCGAGTCAAAACAATCAGGGCGTCTCACAGTACGCGCTGTTGTAAATAAACCTGCGCAAACACACATTACAGACAAAAAATCGCCACTTTGTTTGGAGGAGCTCTGAAGGAGGGCACTCGATTTTTATTCATTTCGAGAAATAAATACACCGAGAAAGTCTTTGTCATGAAGAATGCATGAGGAAAGAGTGTGGGAGTGAGTCTCATCCATTATCATTGATTTACTGAGTAGGAGGATAATTTGAATGAGGAAATCGAGTGAGAGACTCGGGACATGAGTGGACATGGTGGAGAGATAGTGATAACGCTGTGAATTAATCCGTGGCGGCTCGTCCATAGAGGCAGGTGTTGCAAAGAAATGCTGCTGTTTGACAGATATAAGTCGATGTCCCGTTGATTAGCTCACATTTCTAGATGTTGTGTGATCGTAGTGTGGCGTGCTCACCTCCCCAATTAGCTCCATAGAGTTATTATTGCACCTAGGGGTCAAAAATGGGAACTGCAACAAGCGCTAATAAATAAAGGCCCATTGGGGCGGGAATCATGCTGCCCCATGCTCACTCTATGAATTCAGAATTGCACCAATTGCTTATAAAATGTAATAGTGTGCCGTGATCGAAAAGGTTGCCTCTAAAAGTTTGATGATGTTTGATCATCTCCTGGTGTTGGTCCACTGTGTTTTCTCAAGTCGAGAGACGATGCAGCGTCTACCAGGACATTTTAGAACACTTCATGCTTCCATCTGCTGACGAGCTTTATGGCGATGCTGATTTCCTTTCCCAACAGGACTCGGCACCTGTCCACAGTGCCAAAACTTCTAGTAACTGGTTTGCTGACCGTGGTGTTACTGTGCTTGATTGTCCAGCTGAATCGCCTGATCCGAACCCCATAGAGAATCTATGAGAGACACCAGACCCAACAATACAGACGAGCTGAAGGCCGCTATCAAAGCAACCTGGGCTTCCAGAACACCTCAGCAGTGCCACAGGCTGATCGCCTCCATGCCACGCCGCACTGATGCAGTAATTCCTGCAAAAGGATTAAAACCCCGGCGAGTACCAGCGCATAAATTAACATCTTTTATCAGGTCAACATTTCTGTATTATAAATTCTTCATACTAATATTTTGAGATGCTGGATTTTTGATTTCCGTGAGCTGTAAATTGTAATCATCGAGGTTAAAACACAAAAGGCTTGAAATATTTCACTTTACATGTAATGAACCTAGAATAAAATGAACTTTTCCACAAATCTATGAGACGCACCTGTAGTTTCACATGCGGTTCTGCTCTGAGGAAGAGATTCCTTACTGCATGGTTGTTACCTGAGGCAAGCCTTAGAGGCTTCTGCTAGATCATGGTGTGATTATCTCAGCCCCGGGGAGCCGGATTTGTGTCCAGAGAATCGATGTCTAGGTTACTGTTGCAGCTTTGCTTTTTTAATGACACATGCCTGAGGCAAAGAGGCACAATACTTAATGGAGACCACAGAATTTTTCGAACTGTTTCTTTTACATTTTTTTTTACCCATTGTAGGCACCAGTTTGTAATGTTTCAAAGTTTCTTACGTTGTCACAAAACTGTCTAGGAAATGGCTGAACATATTTCCACAGACGTACCTAGAGATGGTGGAGAGTGGAAAGAAGACCAGACTGGAAAGATTTTATTGAAATATGAGCTATTTTACAGAATTGTGGGCACTTTATATTTAACAGGTAAGTATGGGGTAATTAGGCTTGTGTGATATTTTAACCATTTAAAAATGTCACTGTTTGACAGATGTAAGTTCTGTTCTGTTCTGTTCTGTTCTGTTCAGATGTTCTGTTGATTCTCTTGCCTTTCTAGATGTTGTATGATCGTGGTGTGGCGTGCTCACGTCCCCATTTAGCTCCATAGAGTTATTATTGCACCTAGTGGTCAAAAATGGGACCTGAAACAAGCGCTAATAAATAGAGGCCCATTGGGGAAAGACTCACGCTGCCCCGTGCTCACTTTATGAACAATTTCAGTGAAAGAGAAACAGCAGGCAGCACAGTTAATGACAGGGTTGCCAGGGTCACTGTTTTTACACCTAATTGAGCTAGTTTAAAAACACTCAGCAGCCACCAAGATCTTGTTTTATAGCAAATAATCAGAATTCAGTCTAATTGTTGTCTGCAAACAAAGGCAAAGTGTAAGTCAGACGGTGTGTATGGGTGAAGTGTGACTTGACTTGGATAGCCATTGAGTTGTACATGGCATGAAATTTATGCACTCTCATATGTAGCTGGGAAACTTTTTGGTGTAAATGAGCCGATCGTGTGTTATTTAAATCAGTCCCCGTCTGGAATTTGTACAGAAGTTTTATAAAAGTCGGCCATGACTTTGCTGTCCTTCATTCAAAGTTGTCAAAGGACACAATCATTAACCCGTGTGTTCACTGAAAGGCAATGGCGGAATCACGCTGCTGTCACTTTAATTCCCATGCCGACTAGTCGACATCAAACTAAGATACAGGAACACCCGTGACAGCCCGCTCTCTGCCTGCGCTCAGAGGGAGGAATGTTTGTTCAGGAGGCTGCAAACGAGGACGGGGAGCAGTAATCACGGACGTCTCCTCTGCTGACAGAATGAGTAGTGATCTCTGGTTAAGTGGTAATTATGTGACAAGGGCTGCCTCCCATACATCTATGGGAGGAATGAAGGCAGATGTCTTTGATAATATTTTGACCCATACTTTGAGGGAAGGAGAAGTGAGATGACGCAACCCAGGGAGATCAGAACAAATGTTTCACTTGACACTAAAGGCAATGGTCTCATCGAACGTTTAATAATTTACAGGCCCGGACTCCTCCTGCGCGTCTTTTCAGGGACTCAGGGAGCCCGCTCCTGCAAAGTCAGACCTAGGTGAGTGTGCCAGGGAAGCTGGCAGGAAACCGACAGTCTGTGCATCGCTCCACACCGCGGCTGTAATTTCCCAATGACAGCTTGAGTCATTCTAGTCAAGGACAGAAGAGGAGCTGCAGCGTACACATCTATGTGGTAACTCTGGAGTCTAATAAGAGCACTAGCTCTTCACGGCTTTTTGTACTCTCTGTACTTTCAATTTGCATTTGCATGAAAATGCCATTAACTGTATTTATATCTGTTTAGTGCTACAAATATTGGAATCTGTATTTTATTTTTTTTGAGTAAAAAAAAAACCCCAGGACTAAAACAAAAGCAGAACATAACTTTATTCAACTCCTGAATCTCTCCAGTTCCTCAGCCTCAGCTACATCGCTCGAGTTCATCATCGCTCTCAACCAGACGCCCTGTGGAACTTTCTGGAAAGCTTTCCTTTCTCATCTCATCTGACTGAGTAAGCTATCTATCTAAACAACGATGTCTTTCCCAAATGTTGTTTAAAGTTGACAACGGGCACCTATCGGAATTTACTACGAATCCGACACTCACTGAATCAAAATGGAGTCCTTTAACAAAATTTAAAAAAAATGAAAAATAACGATGGAGAACGTTTATTTAAGATCACTGAAAAATATGCAGAAGTTCATATATTTAAAATGAATAATTTATTTGGAGACCCCCAATAGAGAGAAGCTGCCCTGTACACAGGGTGTGGTCTGCGTGGGCTTTAGGGAGTCATGGCTCTATACGTAATATGGTATTAGTTTTGTGAATTGTGGGCCCGTTTCTATAGGTTTTATTATGTAGATCTGTAAGGCAGAGTGATCCGTTAGCTAGCTGAGTGAGCTAGACTAGCACTAGACAGACATTTGAACACAGTTTTACAGTTTGAAAGTAAGCGTAAGATGTCACTTTGGTGTTCAGTAGCGATCGCACGTCATGTTAAATATATCTACGTGCCGCTGCAGCCTGCAGGTACAGTAACGCTCAGGATCATGTGTAAGGAGCGACTTTGCTAAAGCTAGAAACGTGTACGAGCCAGCTAACATTAGCGTTGTTCATATACCGCCGATGACGGACGAGGCGTTCACTTCAGCATAGCTCGCTCGGTTTCGATTCGAGTTGAGTCTCTATGTTTTGTACTCTTTACACCACCATCTTTTAAAATACCACCATAATTAAAGCAGCTCCAGGACAAGTTAGACTTCTAAATATGGATTCGACAAACATTTTCCCGAATAAATTTAGAGCGTTGTGTCCAAACTAGAGCGGAAAGAGAGATTTCTGCCGCTCATCTGAATTCCTGTAGGATGCAATTTAGAGGCTTCATTTTGATGTGTTTTGAAAGCCTGCGAGCCAGATAGTATTTCTGTGTGTGTGTGTGTGTGTGTGTGTGTGTGTGTGTGTGTTATTCCATGCAGGGTTCTCTCACTGTGGTAGGAGCACATCTTGCTACATCTGATTCACTGATGCTCCCAAACCTTGAATGTGTCCTTCCTTGTTTGTGGTTTAATCTAGTCCACCTCTCCATGGGTGCACATACTTATTTATATGTGTGTATGTGAGGCAGTCAGGTATCTTCAAGTGTCAAGGGATGTAAGCGATGTTTGTGTTAGGTTTTTTTTGTTCTTTCTTAATCATTCTACGTCTCTTTCTCTCCCTCTTTCTCTCTCAGCAGCCGCAGTTGGACCTATTTCGGTTCAGTGCCTATAGATTTCCCGCCGTCTCCACCAATCTGTCTACCAAATTTTTTCGACCACTTGTCCAATAAAACATCAATATTTACTGTGGTAAGCCAGCAGGTAGTGTTTACACGTTAAATCTGAGACAGAGAGAGAGAAAGAGAGAGAGAGAGAGAGAGGGAGAGAGAGAGAGAGAGAGAGAGAGAGAGAGAGAGAGAGAGAGA
>JANDJT010000081.1:23959496-23976333 GCA_024331685.1 Stegophilus panzeri | reverse complement strand
ACACACTCACACTCACACACACACTCACACACACACACACACACACACACACACTCACACACACACACACTCACTCACACACACACTCACATACACACACACACTCACACACACACTCACACTCACTCACACACTCACACTCACTCACACACACACTCACACTCACACACACTCACTCACACACACACTCGACTAAGTCTATATCTATGGACAAATCAGTTCTCTCACTGCGCTTCTCTCAAAAGGTCATTTGGCACGGCTGATAATTTGGCAATAATCATGATGTATGGCTGAGGAAGAGTCGTAAACATTACAATTTATTTGGAGGAAGGCAGCCTTATCAAGTCAGCCTTGATCTTAGCACAGTATTTTATTATTTATTTTTTTTTTAAACTGCAAAACAATTTCTTTTCCGGACAAGCACCGCTTCCCTTTTGAGCACGAGTCTGATTTATACAGAAAGGAACGGGCGGCGTCTTTGGGCCGAGTCTTTGTGTACTTCGACGTCGTCCTTAATCACGCGGATGACAATAAAAGCACTCGGTCATGTTTTGTGCAAACTTCACTTCATTCTGCTGAAGACAATTCTTGCAGAGTCATCCTTTAAAACATAATCACAGTGTAATGCCACAAAAGAAAGCATAATAATAATAATAATAATAATAATAATAATAATAACAAAAGAAGCATATCTCACGTGAAACGACTAACAACCAACAGCCGCTGTCTAAAGGTTTAGAACTGAAATCAATCAGCTTTCAAACCAAACTCTGGCAGACTCGGGAATTTTCCATCTAATAGGCGTAGTTATATATTTATAAACATGGTTCCCTGATGGACGTGCGGCTCGCGTGCGGCACTCTCGGTGCTGTGGCCCAGGTTCGATTCCCAGTCAGGGAACCGACCCCAGCCGCTGGAAAAACACGGAGAAAGCAGAAAATGCGTAGGGCTGCGTCAGGAAGCGCATCCGGTGTAAAGCTTGTGCCACAATCGACCTGCGGCCGGGGGATCCGCTGTGGCGAGCCGAAACGGGAGCAGCCGGAATAGTGGGAAAAAAATACGGTTATACGTATACACTCACCAGTCACTTCACCGCTATTCATACGATTCTTTGATCAGCCAATCATGTTAGAGCAGTGCAACGACATAAAATCATGCAGATGCAGATTTCGGTTAATGTTTGCATCAAACATCAAGAATTTTATTTTTTTTTTATCTCAGTGAAACTGCTGATCTCCTGGGAGGTTACTCGGAATGGAGAGAAAAACAAAAACAAACAAACAAAAATGCCTTGCTGATGAGAGAGGTGAAGGAAGAGGAGAATGGAGAGTCTGGTTCGAGCTGACAGGAAGTCAAATAAGCACTCTTTAAACCACGGAGAGCTGAAAAGCATCTCAAAACGCTGAACTTTGAGGTGAATGTGCTAGAAGAGCACAGCACCACATCAGGTTCCTCTCTTGTCAGGTAAAGAACAGGAATCTGGTGCTACAGCAGACGCCAAAGCTGGACAGATGAAGACTAGAAAAACGTTACTGGTCACTACGATGACACCCCCCCCCCCATCCCCCTCCCCTCCACCCTCCCCGCCATTCTGATGTTTGATGTGAACATTAACAAAACGCTGTATCCGGCTGCCACATCGTGATTGGCTGGCTGATTGAATAACTGCAGGAATGATCACGGATGCAGGTGTTCCTAACAAAGTAGCTGGTGAGCGTACAGATAAAACACAACGTGGACCTCCCCTTAGGCCGTTTATGACGTCAAAAAAGGTATTGATGAAATCCACCAGAGTTTGCATGTCGAAGCAGCTGGGACATGCAGAAACCGTAAGGCTATTTTTTAGGTAGTACAGAATGTACGAGGAACCGCGCACACGATAGTGCACGCGAAGGCAGGACGACTAGCAGAGCAAGAATCTCGCTAGCAAATTTATGTAACGTAGGAGACGTCTGCTAAGACGTTACAAGCAGAATTATTAAAAGAGTCTGTTACAAACCATACTGCAATGAGGCAGCAATAAATAAATAAATAAGTAAATAAACAAACAAACAAATAAATAAATAAAAAGTTCACGACTTGCGCCAGTCGTGAAAGATCATCAGCAGCATTAATACGGTGTTGTAAGAGACCGGCAGTGATAAATGTACTATATTAATCCCGGATGTCTAACTAGTGTTAATCAATCATACGAATCGCTCCTTCGCCATCAAACCAAACGTAATCGTCATAAAAATACATATCTAGTGTACTTCCTCAGTGTGCATAAGTTAGACGGCAAAGTTATAGAGAACTGTTACACAGACGACAGTTTCCAAGTATCCTATTTAGACTGGATTCACACGATACATATAACTATCACAACTTTTACCTGGCCTTGAGTATAGATTGGAATACAGGTCTGGTCTAATTCACAGAACTACGTCGCTGTACGGATCACTGGTTTTGTACATTTGCTCCGATATTATTAAACAGGGAAGCCCAGACCAAGAGTCCAGAACAGCTCACGACTGACTTCTCAAAGAAACCTCAGTGAATCTGCAGGTTTATTACAACGGGACAATTCCCCTCTGTCGGGCTTCCCCGAGAGATATATATGTCTATATCATGTCTATATATATATGTATTGTATATAATTAATAACATAAATAGATGCGTCTATCACTATATAAATATATTCCTATCTTCAGATATGGTTTTATTTATCATTTACACTATTTGCGTCAAAATACGAACGTATGGAGTTTCCCCATGAGACAATAAAGGTATCTACAGACTCCAAATACGGCTATTTGGAGAAGCTACACGTGGGGCGTCGTACTGAAACATGACGCCCGGTGTAACAGGAAGTGACAGACTGAACACTGAAGAGATTGTCATGCATTAAATCTACTATTAATACAGCATGAGGTGAATGAACGAACGAATCTGTGCGGAAAAAAAAAGTCAAAATAAAAGTATTTTCCGTCCTCTAATTGATTTATTATTATTTTTAAACGATTGATGGTAATCTACATGATGTACTCGGAACTATTAATCAATAGCAATGATTCATGAAATGGTCAGGTTAATGGGTTTTTTTGCTTCATATACTGTAGCTTGCTGTTACATAAGTACATACGTTACGCAACTTTAGGAAAAAAAAAATTCTTTGTAAACTTGGCTCTTTCAAAGTAGAGAAGTCATATTCGTGATGATTTGGCACTTTTTTTTTTCCTTTCTTTTTTACATTAGCGTTAACGAATTGTAAACTACAAACGATACGCCGAAGATGATCGCATAAAGCCTACTTGATGGAACTATTCACAGTTTAGCTCTTGATAACTTTAGTGGCGATACTTGAACCCGGTTGTTAAAGCAGTAAAGCAGTCTTGTGATTTGTCACTGCAGAAATAAAACAAACAAACAAACAAACAAACAAACAAACAAACAAAACATTCACTTATAGACCAGAGAAAGCCTGTAAGCGATAAAAGGCGCAATTCATGCAGATGAACACGGCGAATAAATAAATAAATAAATACATACATACATACATAAAATTCACATGTGCACATTAATGCAATAAAATGTCAGATGCTCTCAGTGGACTCCTGTAGAGTAAGACGACTCTACGGGACTTCGTTCAAATTTCTTTGTACGAGTAAAAGTCTAAGCTCGAGATGACGACTGCGAGTGATGAAGGATTCATCTCAACAGGAAGGGGATTGAGAAAAGGCACACAGTTTCTTTACCTTTGAGCCTGCACAGGCTGTTAAAGCAATACAAAACAAAGAAATGAGCCGACCCACGGGGATGATGAGAAAGCAATTCTACATGATATTGGTCTAAATTGGCGGGGACTCCGAGAGCAAACATCGATCGTTATGAACGACACACAGACATACGGACATCGCTGCTGACTGCTGAAGGCTACAGGCAATCGCAAGGTCGAGTGACTACAGACGATGGCTTGGAGTTTTCTCTCTAAATGATATACAGCGTGTGCTGAGCGTGCGGCCTTGTAGATCGTCCTGAACGAGTGGCGTCAAACGGGCTGTTCGGATTTTGCCATCGAAACGTACTACAAGGCTTACTCAGACCTTTCCACACAAGTCATAAAGCCTTAAACAACGGTATAAAGATTATAATCATGTACACATTATCTAAAAACACTTCGTACCAATCGAACGATGGCGTGTAAACCTGGCGTGGAACCGATGCGATGCAAACCTACAAATCAAAATAAATTATTTTTAAAAATTGTTTGCGGATGTGGTGGTAGCATCGTATGGCTACTCCAGACTTGATTGGGAGTTTTTTTTTTTTTGTTTGTTTTTTTCCCCCCCTAAATTGTTGTTTATAGATATACTTCAGGTTCAGTTATGGGGGTTGGACCTCCTAATGGTTGGCTTCCTGTTGACATAAGTGGCCCAGTAGGCCAGGTTGAAGATAAAGAAGAGCACAGGAAAGATGATGCGTGAGATCTTGTCCACTTTGCTGACTCGGTTGTAGGACTTCTTGACGCCTTCGCAGATGTACTCGCCATCCATTCTGGAGAGCCGCACCTCTCGGACCGGCTGGGGCTGGGCCGGGGCTGAGGCCGTGCTGGAAGCGCTCTTAGCAATGGTGGTCAGTCCGGATTCTTTTCCCACACTCATCGGATAAGTAGTGCCCACGATGTTAAAGGTGTTGTTGGTCTTTTTGGAGAGTGACGCGGACTCGCGTCTCTGTGGGAGAAGAAATGAGCAGAAACAGACAGTTATGAGTGAAGAGAAGTGGTTTTAAGTGCTCAACAGTTTACAGATGAAGTTCAATATTACTTTAAGCTGGATGAGTGAGTCACAATTCATCTCACTAATAGTACATTCCATATGCAGCGCTTTTTAACTCGCTGGATACATAACGTGCTAGGAATAAAATTAATACGGCTCATCTGCAAAGTGTGCCTGTGGTAACTGGTTTTCTGAACACCTGGTTATCTCCTTGTGAGAGTGTGCTGCATGCTGAGATATTTCGACATGGTCATGAAGTGACATATGATGCAGGATCTGCGGTAAATGCTGCTGTCGTACGGATAACACAGGTTCTGAAAGACAGGGAACCCTGGTTCGGTTCTCCCCCTGAATCGCCTGGATATCTGGTGTTTGTGGTACTGGAGAAAGCAGACTTGGGCAAAATGATGCCCATGAGGAAGAGGCAAGCGTACACTCAAACGGCAAACGGAATCCGACTCCAGCGCTGGTATTTACAGGGACTAGCTGTGAACTGTGCCTGGACTATGCTATAGCCACAGGCCTGCTAGTAGGAAGACCGAGGCCGTTTGGAAAAACGCAGTCTTGGTGGAATTAGGACTTAACAGCAAACAGTACAACTGATCGACTGTGTTAGTTCGGCTTAGCCACAGGCTGAACAAAAGGAAAAGATGGCAATACGATGGTTATATGACAGCGGTATTTATTATTGTCATGCGCCGGTATCCACGTGGTTCTCGTTTCCCCTTGTGGTCAGGAGGGGTGAAATAGAACAAACTGATTACTTTGTAAAATTTTACTATATTTAACATCAACATGAAATTCAAAATGAGCTTCAGGACATACAGAGGGTATGCACTGACGTCACTTTCCCGCCGGAACACACCTCTATATATATATATATATATATATCTGTGAAGGTAAAACACAGTCGGAGAATGAATGAGCCGCCGTTATTCATCAGTGGAAATAGGCAGCGTTTAAAAAGAAATATGGAGCAAATTATTCATCGTTGTACAACATGAACACCACACGCCAGAAGATCTTACACGTACACCGCTCCACGTGACTGAATGGAGTCACTAATGCTGCCACTCAGTGTTTTTGCCACTCGGTGGGCGTGACCGTGGCGAGTTCCGGCTGCCGTGACGTCACGTGTGTACCCTCTATTATCAAAACTTCAGAAGACTTTCTCAGCTACTGTACCAGTATACATGAATGATGATTCTTCTCTTCACAATGGAGAACCATTTCTCCATTAATTGTTAGGTCAAGTGTCAATTCCCTATTTTTAATTAGTGTACCTATATCTTTCACCTTTTATCCAATTCCTTCTATCTTATTTATTATTATTCTTTTGCGTAAAGCCCTTTGACTTTGACTCAAAATGAAAATGGCTATATAAATAAAGATTATTATTGTAATTGCTGAACCGTTGGACTACGTTTCCCCAGTCAACTGACGTACTCCAAATACACGATCTCACGTTCGCGGTCTGATTACTTGCACATCATCATCATCATCACCATCATCACCATCATCATCATCATCATCATCATCATCAAGAACTCGGCTACATAAACCGAACTGTTCACACAGCATTTGCTTTATTGCTCTATCGGCTTCTCAGCCATGAGTCACTCTGCATTGCTCTGTTACCTCGCTTATAGCACCTTTAGATTTGTGCGAGTGTAGTCTGGCTTGCACATCACCTGGCCCTCTGACTACTCTCAGATTTTTCATATCTCCCTTTTCAGTTTGTTTTAATGAACTCCTGCGTCTGCATCCATCTCCTGTCCAATTTCATGACACCCCGTCACTGCCGACATTTTGCTTAAGTGCATTTATTGTGCATTCCTGCTGTTGTATTTAACACTGATAAGCCTCGTAGGCACTCCGGTCTGGCAAATACTTCAGGTGTGGTCATGACTGTGGGCTGATAACACAGCATTTTACAGTATGCATCCTCTGATAAAGCGTTCTGACTCAATGGCCAAAGCTGTACTGAGAAATATCTTCTTGCTGAGATGAAAAAAAATAAAATACAGCCTGTAGCATCAGCTAGTAAGATTGTTGCCTGGTTTTAACGTACGTTGTAAATGGCCGTTACGTTCGTGTTTACGAACTACTGAAAAATTAACGCTTGCACCGAGTGACAAAGTAATGTAGCTTTAAGTTGTAAATTATAACTTACACAGACTAACTAGTGCAACAGGCCAGCTCTGCTTATAACAAAACATCCATGTGTTAAAAAAACCCGAGAGAGTTCCTAAGAGCACGAAAGAGACTAATTACGTGCAAGTGGTTTAAAAGTTTACCCGTGTTCAGCGAGTGTTAATAACCACAACGCTTGTTATTGGTGAATGCTACGGTATGATAGATCTGCTTCATTTATTCATCATTTTATTGGACAAGAGTCCAGTTCCCTCAAACCAGGGAATTAGGATACACTCCAAATAAATAAATATATAAATATATAAATAAATAAATAGGTAGGTATTGGTCAGAGCAGTTTCTGGCCTTGAGCCTCTGAGTGAAAAGGATTTTACCTGCCAAGCAAACCTACCCCCTGGCCACGAAAACATTTGGCCGGTGATGTCAAGCTGGCGTCAAAACCGAAAGAACCGCCTGTCTGGATGACAAGGCATGCAGCAGAATACTGGACTAAATAAGCAGAGCCTCTGTACCACAGGCCGACCGGGAACAAATACGTACGGGTAGGAGATGATGCCTTGACAGCACAATCCCTGACAACACTGCGAGGAAGCTGCAGAGGTAAAGAAAACCTTCATCCAAAGTTTTTCGAGGTGAACTAACGGTCACAAAGGATATATACTGCAAATAACTAATAGCATTAGCTGTGACTTATTACGCAGCGGTGCTCTAGCAGCAATAATTTATTATGGCAAAACAGGGTATTAAATCCAGGTGCGCGTTAATTTATATGTATAGCAGCGAGTTTATGTATAACAGCGCTCGAGAATTCGTTCATAAAACTGCATGTAATGATTCCACAACAGGATTTGGAAAGAAGTATAAAGCTGAGATGTTTTGGGGTGAAGCCAGGATGCAGAAGATGGTGGAGAAGAGGACTGGAAAGCTAGCCGTGTCATTGTTACCTATAAAAGCCAGGCGAGGTGAATAAAAAATATCAAATCATGATACTGTATGAAAATAAAAGCTGAATTTGATGATATTCTTATTTAATGTCTACTGAAATGGAGAAAAAAAATACATTCATTTTAATCTGAAAGATTTTCTGCAAATCTTTAATATCAGTGTAATGTAACGCTGCCTCCGTTCAGAGCTTGTGTTTGTTAATAATAATTAAAAAATGTTAGAAAAATCATGTAATGATGTATTGTGATATATTGTGATAATAATTTTTTTTATATTCAAATATATCTTTNNNNGGGGGCATTTTTACAATTTTAAAGATTAAGTATAAAACTTTAACATGAAATCAACCTTGTCTTATATTTTGTAATTATTAAGAACGAAAAACATTATATATATATATAAAAAAAAGATCTGCGAAAAGTTTACTGCATACTATGAAGCGTTATTACATTACACACTGTAGTAAATATTATATCATCATATCACCCGACCCTATGAAGTACATAACGGCTTTCGTCTTCATTAAGGAAGGTCCAGTAATAAAACGTTCCACATGTTCTGACCTGTTTGGACTCAGACTCGGCGTCGGGAACTTCCCAAACAGAGCAGCCCGTGAGAGGAGAGGGTTTATCTTCCAGGTCTCCAGGCTTTACTGACACAATGCTTAAAAATGCAAAGCGAAAACATTTTCCCATGGGATGGAGCTTATCAAAGCAGCGACGGCGTTATTAGTTTTTATTAGTTTCGGTGTCTCTCTCTACGTCGGCTGATGAATCAGTAATGCTGACGTGACTACGTATACACTGTAAACAAATTTGTTTAGAACACTACTGCACCAGATGAATCAGGTCTGATGGGTTGGAGGAATAACTGTATAGGTAAAAAATATATTCTAGTTCTTGTCTGAACACATCTTCAGAGGATATAATGTTCTCAATAGTGCAGAAAAGAAGTCATGACATGATTTAATTAAGAAAGTTCATGATGAATAAGAACTCTGACCCAATGTCAGAAAAATAAAAAAAAAACCCACACAGAACCCAGGCTTAGTTTGAACAGTTATTTAACGAGGTTCATTAGTGGCCTAATCACATTAGTGAGGAGACAATTAGCCGCTAGTAATTTAAAATAAATTCTTGTTGTGAACTAATCGCTGCTCAGACACCGCATATTTGCTGAGAGGTTACGTTTCCTGTTCAAGCTCTTCGATGACAATGAAAATGATTTGGGGAAAAAAAAGGTTCAGTCAGTGAATCAGCACTAAAAGTTCAATCCTCACAAAGCTTTCCGCTTTAAAACTCCCAACAGAACCCGTCTAGACACGTGACTCTGGTGTCAGCCGCGCCTCCTCGTGTTCTAAAACGTCGTGCTGCTGGGCGTCAGAATCGGAGAAGTTTTCATAAACGCATGCTATTGAATGAATCGGACACCTTTCCAAAGAGCTCAGATTTGAACAGGCTTAGCTTAGCTAGTCAGCTAACGTTCCTAATTTATATCGCTTTAACAAATCTACGCCTAAAATCTCCATCAAGAAACTAGCTAGCTAAGGTCACGTTCTTACTAAGGAGTTGCCTATAGTGGACGCGTTTAGCTAGCTAACTGTGCTCAGATAACTCGAGTTTATACGGTGTCTGTTTGGGCAGCACCTCGGCTTTCCTCGGCACGACGTCCTCAGAGTTGTACATGTGAAACCTTACATCTTAAACGTTCCCACAAACAACAAAGTTGTAAGCATCAAGAGACTTTTATGCTGTCGGTTTCTCTTGATAAACGCTTGTACATATATGCTAGACCACCACTTAGCATCGTTTAGCCGCTGCCAGGACGCCGAGCTGCAAGGACCCTTTTCACCATTTGAAAGCGTCTTTTAGAGCTAATCCACAGTAATAAGTGGAGAACATTTTAGCTAACGTCAATCTGATTCCTAAATAAAATTCTTGGTAGGTTTTTCAATCAGGTTATAACCAAGAAGCATCGGGGTTCTAGGCTACCATCTCTTTTTTATTTACAAACATGAAAGGGATTTACATTCACAGGCGAGTCCAGACATACCTCACTCTGAATAATTCATAGTATTTCAAAATAATCTGCTTTAGGATGAGCAACTGAATCGCAATCTGCAACTTTAAGAGGTTAGAATAGAATAAAATCAAATGTTATACAGACGCATGAACTTTTTTTAAACCCAGCGTGAGTGTGTGTTACTCTACAGGGCTTAGAGGCTAGCGAGGCTGTGTAAGGCCAATGGATTGCACTCATTATGGACTACTGTGTAATAAGCAGGCTGTCAAGCTGCATGAATTAAACATGCTCCAAATCCCAAATGAAGGTAACTGCCTCCCATCCCTAGTGCTAATTCTGCACTGATCCTCACTTTGTCTCCACACGCAGACCAATTAACACATACACGTACACACGGTGAGAATATGCTGTAGGTGCAACACTTACGTAATCCCACGTTGCTCAAACCTTCTTCAATATTTAAATAGCAAAATAGCCTCTTCTTCTTCTTTTTTTTTTGGTCTAGATTTTATTTAATTAAAGGTTCTGAGACACCAGAAAGTTCTTTTTAAGATGATGCACCTGTGCACAAAGAGTGCGAGCTCCATGAAGACACGGTGTGTGAAGGTTGGTAGAAGGTAGAAGAACTCGAGTGTCCTGTACAGAACCCTGACCTCAACCCCACTGACTCATCACCTTTGGGATGAACTGGAACTGGAGTCTCCTCACATCAACATCAGCACCTGACCTCAACCCCACTAACGCTCTTGTAGCTGAACGAACACGAATCCCCACGGCCACGCCCCAAAATCTAGTGCAAAGCCTTCCCAGAAGAGTGGAGGTTAGTCAAATTGCATCAAATCTTTTTGTAGCGTCGCCTCTCTCTCTCTCTCTCTCTCTATCTATCTATCTGTATAACTATCATGACCTTAATGAAACATCACAGCTCAAAAGGTTTCAAACATATAAGTGTTCTGTGTCTGTGTTAATGTGATGTGTTTTGGATGAATATGGTAATATAAGAGCTAACTGAAGAACACAGTACTGCTAAAAAAAAAAAAAAAAAAAAAAAAAGTTCAAAACTTCATCAAAAGCTAAAACTTTTCCAAAAGTAGAGCTCAGCACCAGGAGCTGTTCAAATACTCACCTTTCATTCACAAACTCGCATAAGATCATTCCTTATACATCTACCAGCCACAATTATTTCTCTCTATTTGTGCTGTATAGATTCTTTTCCCCCGTTTCCAGCACGTTTCTCCTGAGGCTCCAGTTTTCTGTTCCGTCTAATGAACAGTCTCTGAAATAACGAACAGCTAATGAATAAATGACGTACTTCTTAACAGATTACACCAGGTTGAGTACAGGAGAACGAAATGGAAATTTATATCAGCAATAACCCCTCATTGTGAAAACAATATGGCTTCCTCGCTAAGCTTTCTTTAGAGTGTTTCCCAGCCATTAGCTGAGAGTGCTCCATATTTCAGTGGTTATCAGGACTGGGACAGAAAGAGGTAATATCATTCACTCCGGAGCAGAAAAAAGGCATTTGGGAAGGAATGAAGCTGGGACTGGATTTCTGAGATGGAGCAATCTCTCTGAAAAATTACAATCCTGACAAGTTTTTCTTTTTTTTTTTTCAAGGACGCTGATTTAGACCAGAGATTTGTATTGTGCGTACAACTCTTTATCGTTATCTGTATATTTGTGAACGGGAACTTGTTACTGACATTTAATTCAGTTGCTGAACTGGAAATATTGTCCATATATACTGTATATATGAGTATATATATATATATAAGTTCACAAGACAAACATTTTAAAGTCTGTAAAAAAAAAAAGAGCAAAATGCAAACATCCAGCGTGTCCTTACCTTACCTTTCTTTAAACGGACCTTTTTACAGATTCCTGCCAGGTTTCCGACCCCACCTCAGTACCGAGACTATCTGGGACAGAATCTGATCTGAAATCGTTCTAACAGATTCAGATCTCACCTTCATTAGCTATATCACAAAATCAGGCTTCTATCGTTTTAAGAACATCGTCAAAATATTTAGGATCCCAGCAAGTTGTAGAGAAACTACGACGTCCAAGCGTTTAACTCCAGCCGAGCAGACTTGTGTAACTCCGCCCCCAAAAACAGCTACAGCTCATTCACAATGCTAGTGTAAGAGTTTTAACCAGGACAACGAGAGCAAAGCAGCGCATCGCTTCAGAGCTAAAATCTTTACTCCTGGCGAGCGGTTAGTTACAGAGTAGATTTTAAAGTGCTTCTCTCTGTTCAGTCGATAAATCGATAAATAGATTACGTCCAGAATACGTTTCTGAAATGCTTAAAGAATAAAAACCTAGCAGGTCTCTTAGATCCATGGATACGGGCCAGCTCGTAGAATCAAAAACAACTTTTTTTTTTTTTTTTTTTTTTAGTAGAAACAAAAAAACTTTTATGCTACAAACAACTTCAACCAACCCATCCACTTAAACATGCCCCAAATACAGCCATTTATAAATCACGTTAAAAACATTCCTATTTATTTGTAATCTCTAAGACTTGCACTTCATTTTTCAGCAATTGCTTTTTTTTAATAAGTCTTTTAATCTTAACTGAATTCGTTTTATTATTCAGTGCTACTCTTGTTATTTTTTTGTTATATTAAATCATAAAGTGCTTTATAAATAATTTTGCCGCGCCTTATATTACCAGTATTTATATCTTTAACACAGAAAATAATTGTAAATGTAATTGGTCTAAAATATACTGAGTTATAATTCACATCCTGTGGAGCATAATTATATAACTAAAGGCTCCCTGAGAGCTCGAACAATCACACGGTAATGAGCCAGTGTGGAGTAAAACCTAAATAAACTGCAGGCATTTTTCCGGCTGTATGACGCACTACTGTTTAGGAAGTTAATACTCCTGCTTACCTTCTCCTGGTTCTCCTTCTGACCGTCCCAGGCCCAGCTGCGCTTGGTGAAATAGTTGACGGTGGCAAACTCGATGAGGGCGGAGAAGACGAAGGCGTAACACACGGCCATGAACCAGTCCATAGCTGTAGCGTAGGCCACTTTGGGTAGAGAGTTTCTAGCGCTGATGCTTAGCGTGGTCATGGTCAGAACAGTGGTGACTCCTGAGAGGAGAAAAATAATAATAATAATAATAATAATAATAATAATAATAAGTGTATCACCATTAACATTATTTATAAAGTGTTCAGTCTGACACTTTGTCGTAGGCATGTTTAATCTCAGCTCATCTGACGAGTATTTTTGAGTAATAACGCGCACTAGCGTACGCTGGTGTTAAATTGCGATGCAGAATAGGCAAAAGGTTGGCAGATCTGGTAAAATAGTAATAATAATAATAATAATAATAATAATAATAATAGGAGTAAACGTCACTGGATATCGTGGATTGTTTTCGTATAACAACACGCCAAATATTTTAACAATTATAGTTAGATTTAATGTTGTGGAACTTCCATGAGACTGACACTGGAGACTACTTCCATAAATGTTAAATAAATGTCTCGTAAGTACAACCAACCAACCAACCAACCAACCAAACAAACAAACAAACAAAAAAAGATACTTTTTTCTTTGCTAAACAACACATTTTAAATAAATAAATAAATAAATAAATAAATAAAAGAAATCCGTTAATTATTAGTCTTAGATTATGTGGAGCGTCCGCAGTATAAATCACTGTGAATGAACCGTTACTATAGAAACAATAACATATGAGAACGTGCGTGTAAATATATAAACCGATCGTCTACGTTACAGTTAAACAACAATAATGCGCACCTTCTAACCAATCAGAATGAAGAACTGAACCACACTGTGGTATAAATCGTTGTATCGTACAAGCCTGCTTAGCAGTGTCTGACTTATTTCAGATAATAAATCATGGACTTGTCGTGGCAGTACATCACCACAGAAGCCTCCACCTTCATGAAGATATTTGCTCTTTGAATAGACCACCGGAGCGAAATAATCTGAGTATTGACAAAATGGCAGTGCTGCCATGGAGTATACAAGTCTCTCGCCATCTGTATGGACACCTGTGACGCCAGTCTAAAAGTTGGAGGAACTGGGAAGAGCATCATTCCTAAGCAGATGTATTAGAGTAGCGCTCTATAGTTTTGAAGGGCATGGAGAAAAGAAAAAAAAAGTGATGAATTCAGGTGGCGTCCGTTCTGTTCAGTGCAGCTGTAGGTAAGAGCTAGAATGCGTCTCGACGTACTGTAGATGGACTCGAAGGGCAAAAACATACGTCCTCGTTAGTGGCTGGGAAATTTTCAAATGAAGAAAAAGTGAACGCTCCTTCGGAAGATCCCCTGAGGCCATGACGAGCTTTTTAAGACAGCGAACCCTTCCGTATATATTTTGCCCGAGTCGAGATCCACACTGAAAACGTTGTCTTTGGTGGATGGAAATAGCAACAAACTGTTAAAGCTCGGAATGAAATCCATTACATACTATGAGTTCTTTGAACGTATAAATTGAGAGCCTTGGCTTTACTCTCAACTATACGGCTTCTTTATGGGGCTGTGGAGACTGTGTGTATCTGAGTTACAATAAAAGCAGGGCTAGAAAATAAATCAATCACACTGGGAAATCAGGATTTTTCATAGGTCATCGTGCGGTGACCCAGAGCGTTCTGCTCCGGGAATGGAATATCAGGAGCGAAATGAAGGAACGGTCCAGGATTGGTGCCCATTAAAGCAGATATAAGAAATCATTCCACTCGGTCTGCTACCACCTGCATCAATGGCAGAAGAGTAAAATGCAGACATTGTGCTGCCTTTCAGGGAACTGACGTTACCCGTCCTCGATCACAAAGCGCAGACGCTTTCATAAAACATGCAATTCTTTGTCTGTAATTTTTTTAAAAACAAGCCGACGATTAAATTGACATCGGGGCTTATCTCCATCGAGCAACGTAGGAGAAAAACATGCGGACATCAGTGAGGAGTGTCACTGGAAATGCCGTTGTGTCAGCAAGGACAGTGGACGATTGTCTGAATGGTGCTCCGAAACCATGAATCACACATTACACCCAGGCTGCCATGAATATACTAAACCAGGATTATCCGCATGAAATACAGACTCAGGCCCATCGCAGGGGGATTCGAGAAGCTGGCAGATTTCCAGGGCATGAACGATTAATTAAATTTCAACCTCCATGTGGGGTTTTTAGAGAGGCAGCGAGGGACTGAAAATGTGAACGTGATGCTTGCCTTTGATTTTACGGTAGTACGGTAAATGAGTAGTTTGAACAAAAAGATACAAACTTTTTTTTTTTTTAAACAATTTAATCGCTTTCTAACAAACATAGTCATTGATATTAACTATATACTCATCTAATGTTAGCAATGCAAAAAGAATATACTGATATAACTCAAAACATTCTCCATTTACTGCCAGTCCGGTGGAAAGCATGTGAGATGAAAGGTAGGGGGCGGGGCTTCCAGGCGGTGCCAGGACTGTCTCGTTTTTACTATGGAGAAGTTATACTGCCGTATTTCTGAGCGATAATTCGTACTGGCGTACTCTGATTATAATATAAACTAGCAATAGAGACGATTAAATCGTTAAATCGCACAGGACGTACTGGAGAAGCGAGAATCCTGAGCGTCAGTTCTGGGGGATGTGATGTACATGACCTCCAGGCAGAGCCTTTTCCCAGCCCGAAGAGGACAGGCACGCTGCTTCATCACGTCCGCAGACGCTGGTACTGCGATTCCTGCAGAATACTAATAAGTTTGTTCTCTGCACCTCATTAGGATGTCCAGACTGGAGGAGAGCAGATCATCTATACTGGCTGTCAGCTTGCTAGGGTATAGCTGAAGATCTGGGAGTAGTTGACACATGACACTTAATATTTTAACTGTAAGTATCGGGCTGGGGATTGTGATGTCATGACGGGCGCGGTGTCTTACGAGTGATTCATCATTTTGACAGGTTTAGACAGCTGAGCTCGTCGACAAGTTTTCATACCAAAAGTGTGTGTGTTTCATCATAGTGCGAAACTTTCCTTCTTTAAAAAAAAAATTATATATATATATATATATATATATATATAAACTGTCACAGCAGCACCGATGACAGGTGTAACAAAATCTACTGAAAAAGAGAGAAAAAAGACGATCAGAGGTATCGTTAGAGATTATTTCATCGTTTAAGTATACGCTGGTGCCGATTCACCGTGACTGCGCCCTTGAATTAAGTCAAGGCATTCCGGATGACATAACGGCGCTTCGTCTGTGTTGCCTCCTCGTATCGTCTGGCAATCCTCTTAATAAGTTTTGATCTGCTAAGATTAAAAATAAATGCTTTAGGAACTCCAGATGGGGCAAACTGAAGCCTAAAATAGCTCATCTTAAGTATGGGGTGTCTGGACTGGTGACAAGGTCAGCTTTTGCAGCGTGAGAGGTCGGAGGAAGTCTGTAGGGAAAGGAAGTCATGACTTTAGAAAACAGAAATAAAAACACAACTGCTCTCACTGCACAAACGAAGTGACTGCGTCGTTTGATGTGACGTTGCTGTATGACGTGGAATAACTGACTGGGATCCATACTGCCTTCGACCTGTGGTGCTGTGGTGATGTGATAAGAGTCGTCGAAGAAGTAAAGATATGTGTTTTGGGATTTGACTCCTGAAGAAGATGGTTAGCAGCAAGGAAGTGAAAAAACTGGATAATAAACACTTTACCTACACTATATGGGTAAAAGTATGTGCACCACTGACCATCACGCCCATAAGCAGTTCTTCTCTAAACTGTTGGAAGCACACGGTTGTATAGAACGTCTCTGTACGCTGTAGCGTTCCAATTTCCATAAGAGCTAAGAATCCCAAACACTGTTCCAGCATGACGATGCTCCTGTACACAAAAAGTGTGAGCTCCATGAAGACACGGTGTGTGAAGGTTGGTAGAAGGTAGAAGAACTCGAGTGTCCTGTACAGAACCCTGACCTCAACCC
>JANDJT010000081.1:23941074-23959315 GCA_024331685.1 Stegophilus panzeri | reverse complement strand
TGCCCAAGGACACTTCGGCATGTGCAGTCATGTGGGCCGGGAATCGAACCGCCAACCCTACGATTAGTGGACAGCCCGCTCTACCACCTCAGCCATAGCCGCCCATAAGAGTGGAGCGCATTATAAGAGTGGAGCGCATTATAAGAGGGGAGCGCATTATAAGAGTGGAGCGCATTATAAGAGTGGAGCGCATTATAAGAGGGGAGCGCATTATAAGAGTGGAGCGCATTATAACAGCAAACACAGAGGGAATAAATATGGAATGGGATGTTCAACAAGAACATGGGCGTTTATGGTTAGGTGTCCACAAACTTTTGAACATAGTGTGAATTGTGATAAACGGACTGCTGTTTATTTACCCGCCCAGAAGTATTTTTTCTCTCTCTTAAGTTCTCTTACGCTTCTGTACTCCTGGGACTTGGTAACCACTGATGAACCTTTTCTTCTCTCCACTATTGCTATAAATATAGTTTCTACGAGAAAAAGATCATATGACTGAAACGGAGTAAAACTGGCAGAATGACCTTCCGTTTACATCCTGCCTCTGGGCTAAAACAACAACAACAACAACAACAAAAAAACATCAACAATAGCAACCCAAAGTTGACTCAAGTTCAATAATAATAATTCTTTAACTCCAGCTGGCTGAAACCTCCTGCCAGTCTCAGCCAATATCCTGCTTCTTGTGGGTTTATCTCCTGTACTCCATATTTCCCCTGAGGAAGAGCATCGGCCTTGCTTTTTTCTTTAACATCACCTCACGCCAAGTTTGGGCCCAGCTAATCTGTAATTAATTAGGTGCCTCTGTGGCGGTTGCAGTAATTATAGGTCAGAGCACCGGTCTCTGCAAACTTTCAAAGATGAATCCATCACTGTCCAGACCAATGTGCTGTCCAGTCAGCGGTTTGAGCTAACTTTCTTTCATTCCAAGCAGAACTTTTTAATACCCTCCCTGGTGCGCTCGTTTGTCAAAGGCATCTTGTCACGGATTGAGGGGGAGTAGAACAGAAAATAAAATAAATAAATATAAAACCCCCCTGAAGAGTCCTCTCAAAAGTGCAGAGCATGGCTTAGATGGAGATCTTCTGTAGATCAGCTCTCAGCAAAAGCTCTTCTTTCTTTTCCAGTAACTGATACCGACTAGAAATAGCTTTAATAATCATACATTTGCTCTATTTCGTTATATATATTTCCCTTGCTCAGATAATATTTATTTGCGGTGTGTGGAGAATAAGCGCCAGAATAAGCAACGCCAAAATAATCACTGCGATTTTTAAATTTTTTTAAGTACTGTATTTTCCCTATTCGGAAATAAAATGAAAGAAACAAATACAATCTCTTTCTTTTCCCAAAAGAACAAAACATTAGAGATGGCCTGACGCTACTTTTTCTTTTCCGATACTGATTGACACCTCGCGTGTCAGATGATACCGATACCGATGTTGTTTTTTCTTTGTTAAACTGAAGCTCTACAGTTAAACTCTTTAAACAAAAAGAAAAAAAATCACTGCAAACTTAGACTGAAAATAAAAAACAGCCAACCGAAACGTCTAAAAATAAATCCGATATGTTTTCTCACATATCCGATACACGTTTAGTTTTAGTGTGTGTTTTTGTCGGTATCGGTCCGATACCGACACTGGGTGTGGGATCTACACCATCTCTACCTTAACTATCTGTCAGGTAAATTTCAGGGTAACGAGGTGGCGAAGGAAGACTCACCGAAGACGGTACGCGCCGGAACCGACTCCCGGTTGAGCCAGAACGAGACTTGGGAAAGGATGACTGTCATGATGCAGGGTAAATACGTCTGAATGACAAAATAGCCGATTTTCCTTTTGAGATGAAAATAAGTTGTCATCACCACATATTCTCCTGTAGAAAAAAAAAAAGAAAAGAGAGAGGAAAGGAGAGAAAAAAAGGAAGGCAATGCATTATTAATGAGGCTCATGTCACATCCAGATGACACTCAGTTGCTGAAATATTCAGGACTTATTTATGAAAGTTAATACAGATGGGGTATTTTCCACAGGGAACACAGTGCCTATGAACTTCGTACAGCGCAGCACGGATTTGCAGGAAAATCCTCCAGTAATTCTACTCGTTAATGTCCTGAAGTGTTACTCTGGAAGAATGATTCTTTACTCCAGTAGTATTAGAGTTAAATACATGCGCTCTTCTTAAGAGTAAGAGCAAAAGCATTAAATTCTTGAGTAAATGATGAATAATGTGTAAAAGACATTTTCTTACAGTTTTATTTTGTCCTTATAAATCTCAAACGGCAAGAATTCTGTCTGTTTGTACTATTTTTTTTTTTTTTTTTTTTAAATTAAGATATTTTCTTATGCTGGAGTTACGATTTAAAAATTAAATATCAGCCACTAAAAGTCGATGATCAAAGCTAAAGAAGGTCGATTTAATTTAATTAGGTAGATAGTTACGTTTTCACGTTATATTCGTTTGTTAAATTAGATATCTAGCTAGCTCGTTAGGTTTTGTACATCAGTTTTAAAAAAATAATAATTTGCTAGTTAGTTAAGTTTTGTAGGCCTACATTAGTTTTTAAATTAGCTAGTTACATAGTTGTGTACATTAATTTCTTAAATGAGCTAGCTACTTAAGTTTTACACATTAGCTTTTTCCTAGCTTCTTCGTTTTGTACATTAGTTTTTAAATGACCTAGATAGTAAAGTTTTGCACGCTTTATTTTTACTTAACTAGCTCATTGAGTTTTGCACATTAGTTTTTTCCTAGCTTCTTCGTTTTTGTACATTAGTTTTTAAATTTCTAAAGGTAAGTTAAGTTTTGCATGTTTTATTTTTAATTAACTTGCTCATTAGTTTTTAAAATTAGCTAGGTAGTTGAGATTTGTACATTAGTTTTTAAATGACCTAGATAGTAAAGTTTTGCTCGCTTTATTTTTACTTAACTAGCTCACTGAGTTTTTAAAATTAGCTAGGTAGTTGAGATTTGTACATGAGTTTGCTAAGTTAGATAGCTAGTTAGGTTTTGTATGTGTGTGATAATTTAGCTTGTTAGTGTTCGTTGTTGTAGTTTTTGTACATTTGGTTTTTTTTTTTTTTAAACAGCTAGCTAATTAAGTTTTACTCATTAGTTTTTACATTAGGTAGCTATTTATGTTTTGATCTTTAGTTTGTTATATTAGCTAGCTAGTTCAGTTTTATACATTAGTTTATCAAATTAGCTAGCTGGTTCAATTTTGTTTTGCCAGAAAGATCTTTAAACATTAGCTAACCAACAAGACAGAATCTAGGTTTATGTGAGTTAGAATAATTTCCCCCTTATTTCTGGTTTAGATTTGCACCTGTTGTCTTTTCTCAAATCTTTGTAGACCTTACAAGTGTCGAACTTTAGACTTTAGCAAGCCTTTAGATCGTAATGCACTCAGGAATGCGTGGGCTTGGATTCATCTTCTTGATGAGGTTCTTGGGAGCATACAAACTGTGATATATGGTGTTCATTTAACTGTGCTGTGGGTAAATTTAAACAGGTATGGAAAAAATCTGCCGCTCACTCATTAAAAAAAAAAAAAAAACATATGCAAGTAATGTATTTCTGTATAAACAAACAAGATATACGACTGGCCTTCCGTTCAATAAACTCCGTTTGAAAATGTCTCGGTTTCTCTTTAATGATGGTATCTCGGTCCTTTGAGGTTTGAACACGTTCGGAGGTTGCAATTCAGAGCTCTATCAGCTAACAAACATATCCTCATAACCCTCCTCTTTCCACAGGCAGGAGACAATTAAATAGAGAATAACAAATGTTCCTTGTCCTTGACAAGAAACTGAGAGGGCCATTTATCTTTGCCAAGGAAGACTGTAAAGACGGCCTTGTCCACAGGCAAGTCAATGCAAAGTGCCACCATCATCACAGCCAATTTAGACTAGTGGTTATTTAAACACTCAAAATCTCCGGAGCTGCTAGAGTATTTCTCTCCTTGAACAACACTGATTCAGAATAAAACCTTACTCTTGAGTGAGTTCTGAACTGAACTGGAAAAAGGAACTAAAAGGGAGTGTCAGGGAGAAGGTTTGTGTGATATAACGATTCAACCGTCTCTACACGATGTTACACTGCAACGGCATCCAGTGACGTTTACTCCAATCGTATCACATTATCTTCCCAGACCTGCCAAACTTTACGCTCCGCAATTGAACGTCGGAGAACAGTACGCTAGTACGAGTCATCACTCAAAAATACGCCGAAAGAGAAGTCATCTTTTTCTTCCTGATAAAACGGGAGATGATCCGATCTGGAATGACTTGCGCGGTTGTTTTGGACTCTTCGATATTAACTGATGCCGCCTGGAAGCCCCGCCTCCTTCCTTCCATCTCACCCGCCCTCGATTAAACTCGCGGCACGCTCTCGCGTTCTGTCACGGTAAATGGACGAATGTTTTCAGTTCATTAACGTGAAATAAATTCTATTGATGTTTGTTCCACTTAATGAACATTGGACAATTTTTTTTTTTTAAAGTATACGATGTATACCTTATACCATGCTCTGTCTGAATGCTGGATTCTGATTGGCTGGAAGGTGTCAGTAAGTTTAATCACCGTTCCAAATTGATGCGCTGCCTATAAACAACTGTAACCATAGTAATGGTGCGTTCACGTCTCAAAGTCACCACAAAGTCGTAATTACACGTGGGAAACTTGTGGGATTTTGTTTGGGCTCAGCGGTTCCGAGTCGGGGGCGTGTCAGTAAAAAAACCCCCCAAAAAAACCACACGATGGAATCAATGGATGTAGTGTCTGTAGTTCATGGTAAATTTTGTTGACATTGAATGTTTACTCGTCTCAGAAGCTAATTTCTGAGGAACGTGACCGAGGAAGAGAGATTATAAAAGTAAAATATAAACCACACTACGTACAGTATGGGTATTTAGCAGGCTTTTTTTTTTTTTTTTTTTTTTTTACAATAAAACAAGCTAATTTCCTGCACAAAATATAATAGCATTGTACAATTACCATAAAATATGTAACGATACAGTTTACAGCCGCTTCGTAAACTGATTAAAACCATTTAAAAAAAAGCAAAACACACCTCGGGTGCATTCTTTGTTCTTCATTTTCTAGAAGTCGAGTTAAAAAACCTTGCTGTAGTTAACTACCTTTTCGTAGTTAATTAAGAGAAGGTACGCCGCCATCTTGAGCCGACCAAAGTGACTCGAACGCGCCTGATTCCCGATTCGTAAATACGAACGTCCCAGGAGGAAGCTGCATGCAGGGGTTAAACTTTCTCTCTCTCTCTCTCTAATAACTATTTATTACAATTCATTCAAATAAATGTAATCTTATGGCACTACTTTATCTCTGTGTATGATCTAAAGCAGGCAGAATTCTAAATCTAACGACCCGTATATAAAATATCTAACTCCGCTTCGTGTCGAGTGGCTCTCTGCCTCCACGTCGTGCATTAAAATGCACGTGTAATGCACGTGTAATGCACGTGTAATGCACACATAGCCGTGGATTATCCTGTATTTACTGGAGATGCCACTCAAAAACTTTGGCAGAAAATAGCTTCCATTTGAAAGAGAAAAAGATGAAATAGTTCTACGGTGTCAAATAAAACACTAAACAAATAATGTTAACGGTTATGATAAGTAAAAAGTGATCAAACACGCCTCCATGTCTGGCAATTTAAAAAAAAACAACAACATCAGGCCAGCCTGTCTCTGAGAAATGCCACCGCCACGATACAGGATTTAAGATTAAACGAACGAATAATCGCCCACACCGGCAAGTTGGATGTAATTCGTTGCCGATTCACATAAATCTTAAGATTGGTTTTAAATAGGACACGACTAGACACCAACTTCCTCGCATCCGACTGCACGGCTTTTTATCTGAACGGTTCTTTTCAACATTAGAGATCCAGAAGGTTGGGGAATATTTTGCCTTTTACTTAAAAAATTCATGAGCAGCTCAATCTTAAATCAGAGCATGTGCTCTTTGATAAAACCGCACTGCTCCTGGCGTTGGATGCTGTTTACATGTTTTTTGTTTTTTTGTGGATACTTTCAAGACACTCTGTCCTTCAAAATGGATAGAGAGAGAGAGAGAGAGAGAGAGGGAGAGAGAGAGAGAGAGAGCATCAGAGAGAGAGAGACAGAGAGAGACAGAAAGAGAGAGCGAGAGAGCATCAGAGAGAGAGACAGAGAGAAAGTGAGAGAGAGAGACAGAGAGAAAGTGAGAGAGAGAGACAGAGAGAGAGAGGCAGAGAGAGAGAGAGACAGAGAGAGACAGACAGACAGAGACAGAGAGAGAGAGAGAGAGTCCGAGGTTCTGCTAACGAGAGACGCTCGTCTGAATCCGTGTCAGGAAGAGCTGTTAAGCGCGTGCAACCTTCACGTCACACTCTATAAGACAGGAACTGGGGAAATGTTTTTATGTGAGCGGAAACCTTTCTTTTTTTCTTCTTTTTTTTTTTTTTAACCTTTTAATTTTTCCACACGTCAGGTCTGGTGATCGGAGAATTGAACAAAAAATACACATTTCCAGCACAAAAGCGCACAGAAACACAATCAACAAGCCCTTCACTCTTCACCCGGGCCACACTGGCCCCAATAACTGCGGCAGAAAGCAATCGATGAGCTCAGTGCTTGCAAAGCAGGCCAGATAAATTACTTTACAAACGGACACAAATGGAATTTGTAAGCGTATGCTGGGCGCACACACACACACACACAGAAAGTTTATCCAGGCAGGTCGTCTTGCTGTTCATAAACCGAAAAGAGAAGTTTTGAAATTGAAAATTGGAATAGGAGTGCTGCGCCTCCGTCAGATCGATACAGGTTTATGAATAAATTTAAAGATTCCTTAGTTGTTTGTTTAGGCGAGTTCACCTCCTGAGGGCAAAAGATAACCTCTAACACACATGAACCCAAGAACGATGTATTTACAGCAACATAGAGACGTACAGGAACGGAATATGAACACATCAGTCTGATTGGAAAGATCAGATCGTGTTCACGTGTGACGTGAAGATAAACACGGATACGAATAGTAAGCGCAGTATTCCCACGTTTTCACACGTCATATAAAGCTCATGGTTCTTCCAGACATGGTTCATGTACAAAATAAGAAGCAGATCGTTCTTCAGTGTGTGCTTCAGCAGCCTGACCTCGAACTCTACCTTACTGAGCTCCAAAATAAAACCATACTTCCAGTATATTTGTGGACAAACTGGCCTGAAATCCATAAAAGAAAACGAAATGCTTTTATTTATAGAGCACACAGGATATGGCAGAATATCTCTGCTGGGATCTCCAAAAATACGGATTGAATTCATTTAGAAAATATTAACATGTACGGACATTGTGCATGTTTTTCTTCGCTCTTAAAAGAACGTTCTTGTTGGTTATTTGAAGAAAATCTTCGTGACGAATCTTACGGGGGTACAGACTCCGTTTCGATTCGCAGCGGCACTGCGTCTGGGCTTCGTAGTCGATCCTGAGAGCATTTCCAGCGAGCTTTTCTGGTCTTTCTAGAAAGTCTAACAAGTAAATCTGATAAAACGTTATTAGGTGAGTATTATTGTCAACTATAAACAAAATATATTGTTGTTCTGAAAGATAGTTCCCTAGCTTACTCTGTTACATTAGTTAGAAAGCTGTCCGGAAAGTTCCACAGGGCGTCTGGTTGAGAGCCACGATGAACTCGAGTGATGTAGCTGAGGTTGAGGAACTTTACAAGTTCAGGAGGTGAATAAAACTTCCATTTCTGGTCTAGACCACGCCCATTTTGAGTATATAGACAAATATTTTGAGCGTTACACTAGTGTAAGCATTCCTCATGCAGTACGTTTTGCTTCTGGCGATTACTGTAGATTTATATTTTTCAGTTACGCTAATCGCTACCTGTGCTAGAGCTGATGGTCTCTTTGCCTATGACGTGTCCCAGCAGGTCATACTGGTTGAGACGAGAGCCATCTGGAGCCACTGATACGGACTTCTCATCATCCGCAGTCCAGATGTAGACCACCTCGTTGTTGGTGTAAGCATCTGAGTGAGACAGACGATGGTGAACATTCATTTTTACAAAAATACAGAGTATTTCTATTCACCAGAATATTACTACATGCAAACGAAACATGCAAATTAAAACAAAGTGATACTATTTTGTATATTTTTTACTGCTTCTGAACAATTTCCTCTTATTTTTTTTTTCAAGTCTTGTTTTTTCACTTCCAACCAGACAAATGCAAAATAAATAAATATCCAAACTCCTAGTTGTCTCTTTAACTGAAATTCATCTTGCTTGAATCGTTTTCAGTGTGTGGGATCGACTCCAACGCTTTGGGATCGACTCTTTCTGGGAGAACTTCAGTGAGAATGAAAAGCAGGATGGAGACTTGATGACTTCAACTGAATAATATCCTGCTGGTCCTCCATGTCCCGCCAAAACAGCTCCGACCTGCAGAGTCATGGGCTCTGCAAGACCTCTGAAGTTGCCCTGTGGTATCTGGCACCGAGATGTTAGCAGCAGATCCTTTAAGTCCCGGATCGGATTGAGATCTGGGGAATTTGGAGGAATCTGAAGTCAACACCTTGAGCTATTCGTCATGTGCTACGAAGCCCCATATGCAGCAGGGTGCGATGCACTGTGTGTTGTGACACGTTCTTCCTGTAACGATCATGAAAATGTTCTGTGACTTGTCCCACAGTAGCCCTTCTGTTGGTTTGGACAGGAGGGGATGGCCTTCGTTGTCCCCGTGCATCGATGAGCCTTGGGCGAATGACACGTTGCTGCCGGTTCGTGATTTGTCCCTCCTCAGACCGCTGTTCGTCAGTACTCAACACTGCTGGCTGAGACTCACTGCTCTGACCAAGTCGTCTGGCCATAACAATGTGGCCTTGCCAAAGTTACTCAGGTCTTCACGCCTGCCCATTTTCTCAAACATATAAATGCTCATCAAACCATTTACTGAGCACGTGCGTCCTGTGGATGGGGGCGGGGTCATCCTGGAATAGACCACACCCATCTGGATTTTAAAAAAAAATGCTTCATTGTTCATTATTGTTCCCTCTAAGAGGAAAAATGAACCCAAACCATCTCGGCAAAACGCTCCATTGTCGCATGTATTTCATGTATTATATATATAAACCCATACACATTAAATCTTAATTATCAAGCAGTGCTAGTGCTAACAGTTACACAGAGCTCTCTGCTTTATAATGCGAGCTTCGTCTTCCAATATAAATCCTTCAGAACAAATATCAATATCAGATTCACTTGGTATATAACCAAAGGGAGCAATCAATACATGAAATTATTGTTACATGATGCTGAATCCAAGATATATACATCAATAACTGTGAGAGAGAGAGAGACGGGGGGAAAACAGATTTGGAACAGAAACCAAATTCACACACCATCCAAGGGTTCGCTGATGAAATTTTGATGGCCGGAGAGAAAAGATATTATATTATTCAGTTGGAAAACCGTTAATCAAAGGCTCAACACATCAAATTTAATGCTGCTTCATCTATAATGAATTGCAATTGGCGATGAAGTGTATTGTTCAGACGTTTGATAGACGATTGAAGCGGGCAGCGAGCACAGAGAGGTTTATTTATTTACACTTAGTCCAGCTTATAGGGAGTGAAAAGGGCAAAAGTGTCACCCGCTTTCAGCGAACAGAACGAGGACAACCTTAAATTTAGTCACTTCATTTAAAGCCGGAACACCAAGAGAGCAAGCAAGGAGAAAGGAAAGGAAACTTTAAACTCCTTCTTGAATATAATCAATACACATTTGAACATAAAACACGAATAATCCTACCCATGCTGAACGATGTTCAAAGCAATTCCTACCCACTTTAATATTCCTGTTCTTAGCTGACACGAGAGGAACCCCAAGTGGTTGCAGCTCATCCGAGTCAAGGTTGTGTTTTGAGATGCTTTTCTGCTCACCGTGGTTGTAAAGAGTGTTTATCGAAGCTATTCTCCTCTGACCTCCCTCAGCAACAAGGCGCTTCCTCTCGCAGAACTGGATGTTCTTTTGGTATTTTGCATCTGTATGAGCGTGAGGATGGTCGACCTGAGCACTCAGAGAAGTATTGGTGAGCGTGGATGCTACAGATGAGCACAACGTGCCGTGAAACGCACGGACACGTCTTCGCTTCTGCAAGCACCGGGCGCTTCCTTCGCCCCGAGTCGGTGTGTTATTCTCGGCACCTTGTGCGCGTTTTAAACGTAAAACTTAGCTTGAGGAGCTCGTCGCTAAACAGCACATGACTAGTAACCAACATAAACAGGGCTGGATTAAAAGTTCCCCAAAGTCTTTCATGGATTAATTGATTCTATTCGCTATGTATGCAGTCGAGTAAAAGTTTGTACCTGTGAATTTCTACGGAATTGTGCCAAAATTATTGCACGTAACAAACTTTTCGAGAAACGAACAGACATATACAATGAGAAAGAAGAAGAACAGCCTGAAACGGAAAACAGTGAACTCGCATCCAAATCTCACTAGCCAATGAGAGTTAATATCTGTTAAGCCCCGCCCACACGTCAGATTTACGCCAGAATGGTCGAACGTGAACTTGTGTAGCGTAAACGAAAACTCGGGCGGCGCATTCATCAACCATGATTAGCGATGAGGAAGCTTAGAAAGAAAGAACGCTGTTTATTTGAAGACCATGTTAAATTTTTGCCCCCGGGTTCACTGCTTTCAGTTTCAGATTGTTTTTCTTCTTTGTTCAATACTTTTGACACAAATTTATTGTTCTTTTCCCAATTTTTCCGTGAGTTGGGAAGCTGTCCTCAATCCTGACGTCTTACTCACAGCATCAACAGTAAATAAAATATCACTTTACTTCTTTAAAAGAGTTGATAGATCTTCGGCTCAGTCAACATAGACATGATAGTTGGTTACGTCTAATGTAGCATGTAGCATCAGTACAGCAGGTTTAAACATCGGCGTATCCTCGTAGTGCCAAATCTTACCCACCTTCAATATGTCCCATTTTACATCACAGTATGTAACGTTCGTCTCTTTGGGAAACTATTGCGTTTAAATAAATTCTTTCTCTATCATACCATATATTTTGTAAAATAAAAATGGAAGGACGTTACAAGTGCCCACACATAAAAACGATTTTCTACGCCCTCAGCATCGGTGCTTCATTCAAACCTGAAATAAATCGCCCGCTTCTTCTGCTTTGCTGATTTTCAAGATCTAAAGTTCAAAGTGTATTAAAAAAAAAAAAAAAAAAAAAAAGTATCAGGCGACTGCCGAGCACAGTTTGACAGGCAGCGTAAGCTGAAATGGAAGCAGGCAGTGATTAGGGAATGAGAGGGTACATGCAGGAGGGGGAGGCAAGAGGGAGCACGCTCATAATTGTCAGTCGCTAACAAAAGCTGCTAATTACTCGCAGATCGTACAGCATCGGTTGCGTAAAAGAGCCGATTGTTCACCGTCTTTTCAGACTGATTTCCGATGATATGCAGAAGGATCAGATGAGATGTCCCTCTGTGCTGAGCCCTTCGTAACGAGGGCCGTCGGTTGGAAGGAGGGAGGTGCGGCTGAATATGCAGGAATGGAAGCCTTTTGTTTTATCGCCTGAGGGGGATGTTCTATTCATGGTGACATGACCGCTGCATCACGGAGATCTCCAGTGCCTGTGGCTACGCTCTTAATTTAAACTTGTGTATTTCAGGAAGAAATGGGCACACTTTTAAAAAAAAAGTTAGAAAATAATCAGATTTACAGTCTTGAAATTCACAGTTGCATAAATTCCACAAAGTGTTGAATATATCCCTTTGGTCCATGTTGGCATGACTGCATCATGTAAATTGCTGCAGATTTGTGAGCTGGACATTCATCTCCACATCCCCGCGGTGCTCTTTCAGATTCAGATCTGGTCACTGGAGAGGCCACTGAAGTCCCCTGAACTCATCGTTAAGTTCATGGAACCGCTTTGAGAAGACTTTGTGATGTTATTATGCAGGAATGAGGCGTTATAAGATGGCAAATTGCGACAAAGTGGTGTACGTGGTCAGTATCGATGAACTGTGGGGGTCATAGGTATGAAGGGTTCCGATGTTTGGCAAGAAAACATTCCCCACATCATTACACCACCACCACCAGCCTGAACTGGACACATGGTGTAAAAATTCTGACTGTGCAGCAGACATCAGGATTCATCAGACCAGGTGATGTTTATCTGATCTTCATCTGTCCAGTTGGGTGAGTCCA
The DNA here is from genome assembly GCA_024331685.1 of Stegophilus panzeri. Lineage (NCBI taxonomy): Eukaryota > Metazoa > Chordata > Actinopteri > Siluriformes > Trichomycteridae > Stegophilus > Stegophilus panzeri. The sequence continues at coordinate 23,947,085 of JANDJT010000081.1, read as the reverse complement.
TGCCCACCGTAGTCTCAGATTCCTGTTCCTGGCCAACAGGATTGGAATCCGATGTGGTCTCGACTTGTTCAGATGCTATTCAGCTCACCACGGTTGTAAAAAGTTGTTATTTGAGTTACCATAGCCTTTCTGTCAGCTCAAATCAGTCAGGCCATTCTCCTCCGCCTGCAGAACTGATGCTTTCCGAATATTTTATTGTTTTTGCCTCTCTGTTCTGTATAAAGTGGTGGCTTGATGGTTAAGGCTCGGGGTTACTGATCAGAAGGTCGGGGGTTCGAGCCCCAGTACTGCCAAGCTGCCACTGTTGGGCCCTTGACCAAGGCCCTTAACCCTCTCTGCTCCGGGGGGCGCTGTATCATGGCTGACCCTGCACTCTGACCCCAACTTCCTGACATGCTGGGATATGCGAAGAAAAGAATTTCACTCTGCTGTATGTATGTATATATTAATGTATATGTGATTAATAAAGACTCATTATCACTATCATCATCATTATCAAACTCTAGAGGCTGTTGTGTGTGTAAACCTCAGGAGGTCAACAGTTTCTGAAACACTCAAACCAGCCGGTCTGACACTAACAACCACGCCACAGTCAAAGAACTGAACTGAAGCAATTCAAGGTAAGCTGGATATCATGTCTTAGACAATTTTACAATCTGCATCGTTTACATTAAAGAACTGTAACACACCTTATTAATCCTACACACTAGATGAAAATGAGTTCGGCTGTGATCGTACTGTACCAAGGGCAAACCTGAGCACCATGCCGGACCTCTAAGACAGTTAGTCATCTTTGTAATAAGGACAATGTTTCTGAATCGGTTGTGCCATTTTAGCGCATCAACACAGAGCGGTACGAGCAGCTGGAGGCGGTCGATTTCATCCGAGCTGCTTTATGAATACCAATCACGCTGATAAAGAGAGGAAAAAAACAAAAACACTTACAGCTTCCAAACTTGAGCGGGCAGGCGTGAGCATCCATGGGGAAATCTTCCAGATGCATGGGGCACTCAGCATGAATAGTTAATCTGCACGTAAAAGAGATAACGACAGAATGATGACGCGTCCGCAGGTAAACTCCGGTTAAGTATAAAGACATAAACGCTTTCAGTTCCGCTTCAAATGTAAATCTGAGACCTAATCTGTCACGGTGATATAAAATATAAAAACATTTCTGAATATAAGCTTCACAGAGTTTTAAGGCTGCATTGAGCTATTTACTATTCTTCAGTTACATTTCCATTTACTGACACGTCTCTGGGAATAAAAACATCTAAAAATCATGCACATTTTATTTTAAGACAATTTCATGCAAAAAAAAAAAAAAATTCAAATGTATCCAGATTCCTTAGAATGTTTATTATTACTTTTATTATAAAAAATTCCCCTAAATATCACTTGTATTAAAAGAAAATTTTTTTTAACAGTGTTCTTGACATGTCGTGGAGCTTAGAACTACTGCAAGAAAAGAAGAAAGAAAAAAAAGCTAAGGTGTTCACTTGAGTCAGAGTTAATGTTGAATTTTGTGCAGAAGCTACCAGAGGCACGCTGCGCTGACAGCACATAGTCCAGAGATGAAAAGAAATCAAGATAATAATCTCTATGTTGAATATTTGGATGATTTACTTCTCATATCGGTCCTAAAAACCTTCTTAAGTCGACCGGACGAAAGGGTTAATGCTTATTGAGCTCTTAAATGTGTCAAAAGTTTCCAAAATCTTTTTTATGGAGCTGAAGACTGCGGAATGCGAACGCGAGCAACGACTCGGGTGTGTGAATTTCAGAGGTGTACTGCAAATTTAAACACTGTCACGTTCGCTTAAATCGCGTGTATCTGGGGCGGCTTGCAGCTCCGCATCTCAACACCGAGAGGCTGAAATCGTCCGGGAAGTTCAGCACATTTCCAAAAAGTACAAGATGATCATTTGTGAAAGGTGCAGCCCGACATTATGTTCTTATTACACTGACAATTCAACGGCAGTCAAACGTAAAGTGTAATCCGGCCCAAAAACCGCATGCTGGAACGTGTGAGAGTGTACTGTAAGTGTAAGACCGAATGACTCAGCGATTCTTCTCTTCAGCAGCACATCATACACTTTACACCAGGCAAGCTAACACTTCAATGCTGCGGTGATGTTGATAAGGTGAAACTAGCTATAAATAGCTCCTCTGAGTTGCTAATTAGCAAGTGGAACAGCTTTATTCTCAGAGGTGAATCAAAGTCACATCACTGCTTTATGACTGGAGGGTAATGCTAACTTGCTTCTCATTTCCTAACTGCTGACTGTTTAAAGGTGAAAAGGTTCTGTTGTTTGGTTTTTTTGGTACACTTTTAATACGCCCCAACACCTCAATGACGACATCGCTAATTTCCTGTTGCGTTAGATAATAAACAGCTCTGGAAATGACAGATTAAGTGTGCGAGTACAAAATATGAACGCTTAAACATGTTGGTTTATACGTGGGAATAAAGCAGAGTGTTTTTTGTGCAAATATAGCATACGCTAGGGATGGAACTGAAGACGTTATTCCTCAAATGATATCCCTCTAGTCCTATTAGTTTAACTCTAGCCACGGTGAACAGCGATGCTGCGGCTTCCGAGCTTTTCAGGAACGGGTTGTCTCTCGTTCGTTACTTCGGACCAGATGTGAAGCCTCAGCTGCCTGAATTCAGGAGTAAAGCCACGTGTTCATCCCACGTCTCCGACTAACTGGCCCCCTGGGACGGCTGTAAAACTGCTCTGGCTGGCAGAAATCTTGCCAAGCTGGAGAGTGGGGGTAAAAATATATCAGAGTCTGTCCAGTGCTAGAGGTTTTGGGACGATAGCAGCATTGAAAAAGTGAGACGGTTCTCAGTGGTTGAGTGTTCGACAGTTTGGGACACGTGACATAACAGTTGTGAAGTTCTACCGATACGCCGGGAAGCACAAAAAACTTCCGTGGCACTAATGACTTCATAACCATGGGGTAACTTCTCTGTGCCTTATGACAGCTTGAGCTACTTCTCAGGGTAAATCTACCAAGCAGAACGGTATTACAAGCACAGTTTACAACACATAAATTCAGGAAAGAAAGCTTTTCTCCTCTCATCAAAAATAAATAAATAAATAAAAAAAAATGTATATATTCCAGGCTCGTTCCCAAGATATAATTTATATAAAGTACACGCTCTACAGAGCATCTATATACTTCCTCCTTCATTCCTATCTCTCTTCTCATCTCTTCTACTGCAAGGTCCTAGCATTTTTAAGTGCTTAATGAGAGAAAGCTCGGTGTCTCCTGGGTAATATACAGACATAACGTCTATGATGTTCAGGGCCTTGCAAACGAACTGTGGTGCACTTTTGCCTCGTTGACATCAATTAACGAGCATCAACCAGGTTCCCGAAACTTCTTCACACTACGTTGACCCAAAGGCGATCGTGCTAACGGGCGTCTCTTGGAAACAGCCACACTCAGCAAAGCCCGAGTCGATCCATGAGCGTGTTCGTGATCGTCAACGGTCGCACTCTGCCAAACGGATGACCTCCTCGAGCTCGGCTCTGTCGGAGCGCCCTTGACGTATACGAAAGAATTCTGGAATTTGTCCAACGCGGCAGCGGCGTTCATCATACTTATTATTGTTTTGAACTTGGAGGATGATCAATGAGAGGAGCTGAGAGTCAGTATTCCCACTGTGCCATGCTGCTGTGCTGAAATGATCACTGTTCCAGGAAACACTTTACTGAACCTGCGACACGTTCAGAGACGACAAAACGGATAACTGTTCACAGTTCATTAGTCTTACATCGAAAGCAAAAAAATATATAGAAACCCTTATGGTTATGGTTGAAAGAGTGTTAAAAATGCTTGTTTGGTTGGATGTTTAGTCAAAAGGAAGATCTCTTTCACTGCAAAGATTACCGCACCATTCCTCCTCTAGAAAAACAAGTTTTTATAAAGAATTCGCACCCGTGCCTATTTTGGCATTCCACCTCCCGTTGCAAATAATCTCTCAAGTTTTTATACATGCCCGAAGTCAGAATTTTAAGAGAATTTTGAATGTTGAAAAGGCGTGTGAAAATAAAACTATACACAATATTTAACCCTTTTACATGCTTTCAAACCGTACCTTTATAAATAAATATTCCTTAAGAGTTTTTTATACCTTAAAATTGCATGTCAATTGATCATATTTTCGTTTAGGACAGCGATCCAGCTGATTCTGGACGTAAAAAACAAATAAATACAAAAACAACCAATATCAGAAAAGCTAAGGCTTTCTTTGGAGTCACAAAAATATGTTTGGGATTCTCTTTGTGGAGAGTTTATTATGATTGTACTAGAGACCAGAGGCACTGAAAACAGAAAAAAGTCTACAAAGCAACATAATCATGGTTTATGTGTATAATGTTAAATTACAGTAATGGTCTTAAGTGATTTGGAGATGATTTACTTCTTATATCGTCTTAAAAAACAACCTTAAACTGGCTCTCCATAAGTGCAGAGGTTTTATATGCTGCAATAATGCGCTCCACTCTTCTGGGAAGGCTTTGCACTAGATTTTGGGGCGTGGCCGTGGGGATTCGTGTTCGTTCAGCTACAAGAGCGTTAGTGGGGTTGAGGTCAGGTGCTGATGTTGATGTGAGGAGACTCCAGTTCCAGTTCATCCCAAAGGTGATGAGTCAGTGGGGTTGAGGTCAGGGTTCTGTGCAGGACGCTCGAGTTCTTCTACCTTCTTCCAACCTTCACACACCGTGTCTTCATGGAGCTCGCACTTTTTGTGCACAGGAGCATCGTCATGCTGGAACAGTGTTTGGGATTCTTAGTTCTTATGGACGTTCTATACAGTCGTGTGCTTCCAACTTTGTGGTAACAGTTTGGGGAAGAACCGCATATGGGTCTGATGGTCAGGTGTCTACAAACTTTTGGCCGTATAGTGTAGGTGTGCAGCAGGTCTGTAGAGCTGTCAGTGTTGCAAGTTCTGCTGTTTTACTGATTCTAACTGTTTTTCTTTGCGTCCACTTCCCACTGACCGTGGGTGTCAGGTCCTCAGCCAGACAATGGACGTTTTCATTGAAAACAACGCGTTTTTGTTCTCTTCTCCTGCTCTCAAGGACAGCGAGCACTTTGCTGTTACCTTGGTTTGTCTGGTTTTGTACACGCAGGTGTATGGGCAAAGTCTCAGTCTGACTCATCACCACAGAACCCAAAAAAAAAAAAAAAGATCCATCCCATTTTCAAGCCCTTGTAGACGAGGATGTGGACTAGCCTACGCTCCGATGTTTATGTTCTTATCACCAGAGCAGGTGTTCTGAATGCTCGAGGAGCCCATCGTTTGGAAAGCCAAAGGTCATCTAAGCAGGCTTTTTAATCAAAAGGAAAAAAAAAAAGATGACTCAATTCTAGACACCTGACTTTCAGAAAGCAGATAAACAGCTTTCAGGAAAAAGAGGCAGAAAGATACAGAATTAAATTCAGAGCTAGAGTGAGTTAGGATTGTGTGATCATGAGCTGTTACGATAGAAGATATAACGTATTAGAACGAGTGCATTAATATAAACCCCTCACTTAATTTACAGCTGGAACTATACTCTCAATCCAGTTATAATTCGAGAATTCAACGGCGCTGTAGTATAAACTATTTTAAAATATTTTAATGACCAAGTAGCGGAAATAAAGGCTCATCGTTTCATTTCAGTGTGTTCATCCATCAGAAAGAGACACGCTTCCTGAGCTCCTGACATCACTGCGGAGGTGCCGAGGCAGTTTAGAAGCTTTGTTAGGGATTTTGTTCGTTACCTGTTAAAAAAAAAAACGCGGACACGCTAGATCGAAAGTATGTTTATCAACGTCTTAAAGACATTTCGATAAAGTTACGATTTGAAATTGGATTCTAAGGTAAAATGTCCATCCATGTATCTTCTACCACTTATCCTTTTCAGGGTCACGGGGAACCTGGAGTCTATCCCAGGGAGCATCGGGCACAAGGCGGGGTACACCCTGGACAGGGTGCCAATCCATCACAGGGC